>OVAN01008880.1:0-17618 GCA_900406275.1 Anastatica hierochuntica | reverse complement strand
TAACTCAATTCAAAATGTTTTTGAACCAAAATAATAATTAATATTCGAATTCGATTTTTTTAAACCGAATGTATTCAAAATGTGAGAAAATATGATTTGTAATTGAACATGTTCTACCTCTTTTATACTATAAATTATTACTCTTTAAAAATTTTACAATCGATGTGGGACAAAACAACACACCACTTTCAATATCTACTGCAAATCTCATTTTTTTAAATTATTCAAATTAAATATTCATTTTTTTGTCAACATTAAATATTCATTTAATATTTTAGATTTATTTTTTAGATTATATGTATAATATCATTAAATATCTTAACCATTTATATTGTAATTAATGTAACTATTAAATACGAAATTTTTAGAGTTTTTTCTTTGGCTAATAACTCCTCAAAGAAACAATATGGGGCAAAATAAAAATCAATTTAAGTTTTTTTAATGTTTTAGACATACTGGACTTAAAAAATTGGTTTATAAAATTTTAACAATTTTTTTATTGTTCACGAATTTTAAAAAATATTGTAAAATATTTTTATCAAAATATTTTAAACTGAAGTATTTTTAAATTTGTATCTTTTTATTTGGAAAATTTAAATGAAAATATAAACATTAAATGATTTGATTTCGGTTTATTTTTAACCCGCAAGAAATCAAAACTAAAGAATGTAAAATAAATTATGTTTAATTTGGTTCAAAATGTTTTTGAACCCAAAAAAATAATTAAAACCAAAGAGGTGGATATTTAAGAAAAATCTTTCAACAATTGGTCACGGGAGAACCCAATTGACGTAAGTTAAAAAACAAAAGAGTAAAAGAGGAAAGAGAGACATTTTAACATAAAAAAATTATGTGGGTGTAGAAAAGTATCTATTTTAAAAATTATGGTGGGAAAAAGTATCTATTTTGGTAATTAGTTTTTAAATAAAATATCTTAAAAATAAAACAACAACACGTTTAAATTCAATTTGAATTTTCTTATTTTTAGGAGCTTAATAATTTCCATTTTTTATTTTTTAAAAACTCATTATTTTCATAATCCAACGGTTTTGGATTTAGCATTATAGTGTTTAATTTGTTGGAGTCAAACTTTTGAAGGTAATGATAGGGAATGTAAAGTCTGTAAAGGTATGAAGAGATGAATGGATCGTTGATGGAAGAATGAGGCTACCTTTGCTTAAACACAATATTGTTAACATGGACTTAAAGGTTGAACATCTTATTGATCCAACAAGAAATGAATGGAATTTAAATGCCTTAGAAGAACTTTTCTATCCTGATGATATCGCTGATAATGGCCAACAAACCAGTGACTCATGTCGACGACTTTTGGGTCTGGAATCATCAGAAATCATGGATTATTCTGTTAAGTCAGGCTATTGGCTCGCTTATAAGCATGAAAAAGTTGATCTTCTTCACCAAGCTTCAGCTCTACCCTCTGTGAATGGGATCAAAGAAGCGATTTGGGCTCTGCAAACTGAATCTAAAATCAAAGTTTTTCTATGGAAAGCAATGCAAGGAGCATTAGCGGTGGCAGATAATCTGACAAACAGAGGTATGAGAGTAGAACAAAACTGTCAGATTTGTGATTTACAAGGCGAATCGATAAACCATGTTTTGTTCACTTGTACTATCGCAAGACAAACTTGGGCACTCTCTGGTATCCCTCTTCCTCATCAAGGTTTCAGCCATAATTCCATCTTCTCAAACATCTTTTATGTTTTGACTTTTAACAAGAATCTAGAATACGATGTTAACCTTAGAAGAAGTCCATCGTGGATCATGTGGAGCTTATAGAAAAATAGAAACAAGGCTGTTATAGAAGGTCACATATTTTCAGCCATGGAAACTGTTAATAAAGCATTGTCGAATGTATAGGAATGGTTTATGGCTCAGGCTCTGGACAATGAGAATGCACATCGGCTAGCCTTGGGTCATAACTCGGGTCCTATTATTTGGAAACTACCGTAGCTGCCTTGGATGAAATGCAATATCTCTGCGGTTTGGTCAAAGAAACAGAACACGGCTGGAGCGGCTTGGGTTATGAGAGATCATGAAGGCAGTGTGATACTCCATAGTAGAAGAAGCTTTCATCAGATTTCTTCTCGTGTGCATTCTAACTTTCAAAGCATGATTTGGGCATTTGAAAGCATCCATAGGCATAGATTCACAAGAGTGATATTTGCTACCGAAGTTGATGATCTCATTCAAGCTACTAAAAAACCAAAATCTTGGCCTTATTACACTTATTTCAGTGCATAACTATCTTCTTTACTTTAGCGTTTTGATTTTTGAGAATTACAAAGTGAGCGGAGATCCCAGAAAAGAGGAGCACTTCTCACTACGCAAAGTGTGGTGAAAGAAGATCGAAGACAACTATCCTGAATGGCTCTCAAGTTTATTTGCTTCTGAAAAATGTATTTTCTCTGTTTCTGATTCTTAGGTTTAGAACTCTGTTCTGCTGATTTGTTTGAATCCTTTCTAGAGCGTTTTATTAGACTTAGAGAGCTTTTAAGGCTTTTGTTTCGACTTTCTGGGCCTTAGCCCGCATGTTTGTAAACCTCTCAATTTTTAATCCAGATGCCAAAAAAAAGGAGTGTCAGGCATAAACACTAACAAACTTATTCTTGTCCACCCTCACATTCGTCAGATCGCTTCTGAGGATTAAGCATAATCTAGAATGAAGTATCAAAGAATGAACCAAAAACTCTAATTTTTTTGTATTTAATCGTGGTATTAATTACGATCCAAAATAGTTAAGATATTTAATGATTTGATACATATAATCTAAACAATAAATAAATATTTAATTTGAGTTATTTTTTTAAAAAATAAGATTTGCATAAAATATTTAAAATGATTTATTGTTTTGTCACACATTGTTGTGAATGTAGAGAAGAGCAATGAAACTACAGTATAAAATGGACATCACATGTTCCCTTTCAAATCATCTTTCTTCACATTTCAAATGTGTTCGGTTTTAAGAAATTGAATCGAATAATAATTATTATTTTTTTGTTCAAAACGCTTGAATTGAGTTAAACATATTTTTTTTAATTTTATTAGTTTTGATTTTTTGTTAAAAATTGAAATTGCATCATTTAAAATTTCGGTTTTCATATAAATTTTCCGAAAACAAAAAAGATAAAAAAAAATAAATACATTGGTTTTAAATATTTTGACAGAGAATTTACAGTATTTTTAAAAAATTTTGAAGAATAGAAAAATTTAAATCGTTAAATTTTTAAACCAATTTTGTAATTCCAATATGTCAAAACCATTAATAATTTTAAAATGTTGTTTCGTTTTGTCCCACATCGGTGAGTTGTAAAGAACAATAAACTTATTGTATAAAATAAACCTCAAATTCTCACTTAGAAGACATCGTTTATCATATTTCATATATGTCTGATTTTAAGAAATCAAACTGAATAATAATTAATTTTATTGGTTTCAAATGATTTAAATTGAGTTAAAACCTAGAATTTTATATTGTTTGATTTTTATTTTTTTCGGATTATAACTAAATCGAAACCGAACTGCATATTGTTTCTCTTCTCAAANAAAATATTAAAATTTATAAAGATTTCAGTTTTAAATATTTCGATAAAAAATGTAGTTATTTGTATGTGTCCGAGAAAAGTATTGGATTCAAAATATGATGTGTCAACCTTAGAGCGTTTTGAAGGGTTATTAGCCAATAAAAACTTTAAAATTTTTGTATTTAATCTTGGCATTAACTTCGTTTCAAAATAGTTAAGATATTAGTGATCCGATACCTATAATCTAAACAATAAAATAATATTTAATTTTTGTCATTTTTAAAAATAAAATAAGATTTGCATAAGATATTTCAAGTAGTGTATTGTCCCACATCGGTTATGAAAGAAGAGATGAACAATGAAATTATAGTATAAAATAGGCATCACATGTTCACTTACAAATCATCTTTCCTTACATTTCGAATGTGTTCGGTTTTAAGAAATCGAATCTAATAGTTATTATTATTTTTGGTTCAAAAACAGTTTGTACTGAGTTAAACATAATTTTTTGCATTATATAATTTTGATTTTTTTGGGTTAAAAAACCCGAAATAGAATCGTTTAATATTTTGGTTTTCATTTAAATTTTTCAGAAACTAAAAGATACATATATATAAGTACTTCGATTTTAAATATTTTGAAAAAATTAACAATATTTTTAAAATTCGTGAAGAATAGGAAAAAATTTACATTGTTAAATTTTCAAACTAATTTCGTAAGTCCAATATGTGTAAAATACTAATAATTTTTAAAATGTTTTTGATTTTTTCCCACATCATGAGAGTTGTGCAGAACAATAAAATTATTGTATAAAATAAACATCACATGTTAACTTAAAAGACATCTTTTGTCATATTTCATATATGTCCAGTTTTAAGAAATCGAACTAAATAATAATTAAATTTTAGAGATAATAATGTTTTGAATTGAGTTAAAAAATCAGAATTTTATATTGTTTGGTTTTGATTTTTCCGGATAATAACTAAACCGAAATCAAATCGCTTATTCTCTGTTCTCAATAGGTTTTGGTTAAATTTTGCAAAATATAAAAAGATTAAAATTTAAAAAGATTTCTGTTTTAAATATTTTGATAAAAAATAAAATAAAAATTTGTAGTTATTTTAATGTGTCGTAGAAAATTATTAAGTGCCGAGTTTTGATGTGTCAACCTTAGAGCATTTTGGGGGTTATCAGCCAATGAAAAACTCTAAATTTTTGTATTTAATCGTGACATTAATTACGATTCAAAATAGTTAAGATACTTAATGATCTTATACTTATATTCTAAATAATAAATGAATATTTTGAGTCATTTTAACAAATAAATAAGATTTGCATAAGATATTTAAAGTTGGTGTTGTTTTGTCCCACACCAGTTGTGAAAGTAGAGAAGAGCATTGAAATTACAATATAAAATGAACATCACATGTTCACTTATAAATCACCTTTCCTCACATTTCGAATGTGTTCAGTTTTAAAAAATTGAATCCAATAATGATTATTTTTTGGTTCAAAAACGGTTTGAGCTTAGTTAGACATAATTTCTTTTGCAATCTATAGTTTTGATTTTTGGGTTAAAATAACCGAAACGTGTTTACTTAACATTTCAGTTTTCATTTAAATTTTTCAATAAATGAAAAGGAGAAAAATTTATAAATTCTTCGGTTTTAATTTTTTTTGGAATTTTGGGAGAAATAGAAAATTTTTAAATTGTTAAATTTTCAACCAATTTTATAAGTCCAATATATCTCAAGCATTAAAAAAATTTAAAGTTTTGTTTTGTTTTGTCCCACATCAGTTATAAGAGTTGTTAAGAACAATAAAATTATTGTATAAAATAAATCCCATATGTTCACTTAGAAGACATCTTTTTTATGTCTCAAATATGTCTGATTTTAAGAAATCGAACCGAATAGTAATTAATTTTTATGGGTTTAAAAAAAAATTGAAATGAGTTTTTAAAAAATAAGAATTTCGTATTGTTTGGTTTTGAGTTTTTCAGATTATAACTAAACCGAAACCGAACCGCTTATTGTTTCGGTTCTCAATAGGTCTCAATTAAATTTTGCAAAACATAAAGAGGATTCAAATTTTAAAAGATTTCAATTTTTAAATATTTCGATTAAAAGTATTAAAAATTGATAATTTCTTAAACAATAAAAACATCTTACACATTATCTGAGGAGATATAAAGAGCAAGTGATCGAGAGCCCAAATTTGATGTCAACCATAAAGCATTTTGGGGGTTATTAGCCAATGAGGAAGCTTTAAAATTTTCATACTTAATTGTGACATTAATTACTATAAAATAGTTAAGATATTTAATGATTTGATACACATAATTTAAAAATTAAATGAATATTCAATTTGAGTTATTTTAAAAACAAATTAGATTTTCATAAGATACTATAAATTTTTTCAAAATAATTATATTTGTGAAAATAAAATATTTAAAATTTCAATTATTTAAGTCCGATATGAAAACATTAAAATCTTTAAAGTGATGTATTGTTTTATTCCACATCAGTTGTGAAAATTTAGAAGAGTAATAAACTTACAATATAAAATAGACCTCACATGTCCACTTACAAAATATTTTTTTCACATTTCGAATATGTTTGACTTTACGAAGTCGAACCATATAGTAATTAATTTTTTTATTCAAAAACGAATTGAACCAAGTTAGACAGAATACCTTTTGTATTTTTTGGTTTTGATTCTTCCATGTTAAAACCGAAAAAGTACTATATCGTTTCATGTTTCGATTTAATCGTTTTTCAATTAAATCTTGAGAGAAAAATGATAAAGATTTAAAAAGATTTTGGTTTGAAATATTTTGATAATTTTTTTTCAAAATTCGTAAACAATAGAAAAAAATTAATCTCTTACTTTTTTAAACTCTATTTTGGTTTTCTTAGTTTTTAAAGTGGTGTGTTGTTTTTTCCTACATCAATTGTGAGAGCGTTCAAGAGTAATAAATTTATAGTATAAAATAGACATTTTATTTTCATTTAAAATATCTATTTTCAAATTTTAGATATATTCAGTTTTAAGAAACATAACTGAATAATGTTTAATTTTTTGGGGTTTAAAATAGTTTCAATTTAGTTAAACATAAGATTTTTGTATTTTTGGTTATGACTTTTTTGGAGCATACCTAATTCAAAACTGAACCATTTAGTGTTTTGTTTCTCCATAAGTTTTCAATTAAAATTTTCAAAAAAATTAAAAAGATTAAAATTTATAAAGATTTCAGTTTGTAGCATTTTGATAGAAAATATAAAAAATTTGAGTAAAATATAAAAAATTCATGTTTCTTTAAAATTTAAAAAATTAAAAGATTCAGTTTGAATATTTCAATAAAAAAACTTAAAAGTTTCACTAACAATTAACATATTTAAATTGTTATTCTCTTAAGTTCAATATGGATAAAACACTAAAAGTATTGAAAATAGTGTATTGTTTTGTCCCACATCGGTTGTGAGAGTTTAGGGGAATAATAAACTTACAGTATAAGATAGACTTGATATGTTAACTTACAAAACATCTTTTGTCACATTTCAGATATGTTCAATTTTATAAAATCAAACATAACTGTAAATATTTTTAAGGTTCAAAAATGGTATGAATTGAGTTAAACATAAGAATTTTTATATTTTTTTATTTTGATTTTTTGGAATCAATACTAAAGAGAAACTAAACCGTTAAGTGTTTTGGTTCTCATTCGGTTTTATTCAATTAATTTTACAAAAACATAAAAAGATTAAAATTTATTTAAGAAATTGGTTTTTAACATTTTGATAGAAAAATATAAAAGTTTTCGTAAACAATAAAAAAATCCAGGCTACTCTTTGATAAAAATAATTAAAAATGGAAAAAAATTAAAAAGATTATGTTTGAATATTTCAATAAAAATTTTTAAAATTTTATAAACAATTAATGTATCTAAATTATTACTCTTTTAAACCCAAATTTGTGAGTCCAATATGGATGAAATACTAAAAGTATTTAAAGTTATGTGTTGTTTTTTCCCACATAGGTTATGAGGGCTTTAAAGATCAATAAACTTACAGTACAAGATAGACTTCACATGTTTACTTATAAAACATCTTTCATCACATTTAAGATATGTTCAATTTGAGTAATCGAACAAAATTGTAAATATTTTTAAAGTTCAAGAATTTTTGTATTGTTTGGTTTTGACTTTTCATGTATTGATACCGAACATAAGCTGAATTGTTTAAATGTTTCGGTTGTCATTGGGTTTTATTTAATTAATCTTTATAAAAAATTAAAAAGATTAAAATTTATAAAGATTTCGGTTTGTTAACATTTTGATAGAAAAATATGCAAATTTTTCAAACAATAAAAAAAAGTTCAAGTTTCTCATTAAGAAAAAAATGAAAAAACAATTTTAAAAAATATTTAGTTTGAATAATTTAACAAAAAAATCAAAAAGTTTCATACACAATTAAAGTATTAAAATTGTTACTCTTTAAAGCTCAATTTTCTAAGCCTGATATAGATATTCTCATTTGTTATTATTTTCATAATAGATATCAAAGTTTTTTTTCCTAGGATTCTTATTTATCCATCTGACATAAGATATCCGTTTTAAATGAAACGCAAGCAGTTTCCATTGGCCGTCGCATTTGCAATGACCATAAATAAAAGCCAAGGAAAAACGCTAAAACATGTTGGACTCTATCTTCAAAAGTCGGTTTTCTCGCATGAACAATTGTACATTGCTCTATCTAGAGTATCTGTGAAGCATAGATTGAAGATATTGATAACAGACAAGTATGGTAAACCTCAAAACCATACTACTAATGTTGTCTTCAAAAAAATTTATAGAAAATTGCCTTAATATTATAATTTATGTTTTACAATATTTACCATTGGACTTACGTTTTGTGATTTTTTTAAACCATTTATCGGATCAGCTATAAACAAATAATCGAAATTTTTGTGATAAAGTTATTACCATGCTATTTCTTTGAAGGTTATAGTCATCAGTCCATTCATACCATATACAACTTTATCCGTCTATGTCACTTATAAAATTAGCATAAAAAACATCATCTTAAAATCACACGGTTTATTCAAATCTTGAACCTGCTAAACATTCAAATAAACCATTTCACAACTACGGTATTATGTTACAATCAATCTTCCAATTTCTGAGCATACGTAATAATACATTTTTATTACATTTTTTCAAACTCTCTTATACTATAATCCCGCGCTTGGCGCGGATAAGACTCTAGTTACACTTATTTCAGTGCACAACTAACTTCTTTACTTTAGCGTTTTGATTTTTGAGAATTACAGAGTGAGTGGAGATCCCAGAAAAGAGGAGCCCTTCTCATTGCGCAAAGTGTGGTGAAAGAAGATCGAAGACAACTATCCTGAATGGCTCTCAAGTTTATTTGCTTGTGAAAAACGTCTTTCCTATGTTTCTGATTTTCAGATTTAGAACTATGTTCTGCTGATTTGTTTGAATCCTTTCGAAAGCGTTTTATTAGACTTAGAGAGCTTTTAAGGCTTTTGTTTTGGCTTAGCCCACATGTTTGTAAACCTCCAATTTTTAATCTAGATGCCATAAAAAAATTAGGAGTGCCGTGCCACGCAAAAACACTAACAAACTTATTCTTGGCCACCCTCACATTCATCAGATCGCTTCTTCTCTTAGATCTGAGGGGAAAAAAAAGAGTTAAATCACAACTTTCTCCCTCAGCGATTGAATCAAACAATGAGAGGTTTCAGTATCTTCGACAGATTCTCCAAAGCTTTCCAACATCATCCTTCTCTCTTCCGGATCGTCGTCGTCTCCACCATCAGGTTTCAACGATTCATATCTCTCTCTCTCTCTGCATGTTTATTATCTCCTCATGTTCGTCTCATTGAAACCTTGAAAATAATGTATAGCTGCGTATGATCCGTATACGTGTTTTTTTCTCCGCCGTGCTTGTTTCAGCTTTTCTTCGACAGATTCTTATTCTCCAGAAAATCATTGAGACAGATTCTCTATGTTGTTGAATTCGCGCTACATTTTTGCTCTTTCTGAATCTCCGTAACATGTCAGCATTTCAAAAGATCAAATACTGTTTATCCGGTTCAATGATTTTTGAAATCTGTGTCTCTTATAAACCAATCATTTGATTCAGATTTAGAGCTTAACTGATTTGCATATATTGCACACTTTGTTTCAGTGGTGGTGGACTTATAGCCTATTCTGAGGCAAATGGCACAAACGGTGTTGTTGAAACTGGAACCAGGAAGAAGAAGAAGGTGGTGCTGCTCGGAACTGGATGGGCCGGAACTAGTTTCTTGAAGAATTTGAGTAATTCTTCCTATGAGGTTCAGGTTATATCACCTCGGAACTACTTTGCTTTCACTCCCTTGCTACCTAGTGTTACTTGTGGAACTGTTGAAGCTCGTAGTGTTGTTGAGCCAGTTCGCAAAATTGGCAGAAAGGTAATTCTGTGATGTACTAATGGCCAAGTCTTAATTGAAATTGTGTTTTTCTTCTTCTGCCTTCTACATTTCTCCATTAAGTTTAGCTGACGCTTATTAGACTGACTTGTGTTTGCTATGACAGTAAACAAATTTCTGGTAGACTAGTAGTTTGTTTGTTGTTTTAGAGTCCTATGTCTTTTTGGTTGCAGTGTGTGCATTGGACTCACTAGTATGAGGCTTCTTTTACTTATGAATAGCATTAGTATCTTTTGATGGAAAATCGCTAATGCACGTGTCAACTTTCTTGTCCTGGAAAGCAGAACGTTGATACGTCTTATCTGGAGGCAGAATGTTTCAAAATTGATCCAGCAAGCAAGAAAGTTCACTGCCGATCCAAACAAGGGATTAGTTTGAATGGGAAGAAAGAGTTTTCGGTTGAATATGATTACCTTGTAATTGCTACTGGAGCTCAGTCCAACACCTTTAACATACCCGGAGTGGAGGAGAACTGTCATTTTCTGAAAGTAAGTTTTTTTGGCTCTTTGATCCTTTTCTTGGGGGGTGGGGGGTGATTCCTTTTCTCGCTCGAAATTATATATTGTTATCTAAGCAATGATAGACTCCATCTGAAAATGTATATTGGATGATGTCAAGGCTATGATGGATGTCAATATGTCTGTGTAGGAAGTCGAAGATGCCCAGGGAATCCGTAAAACTGTGATTGATTCCTTTGAGAAGGCAAGTTTACCAGAACTAAGTGATGAAGAGAGAAAGAGAATCCTACATTTTGTGGTTGTTGGTGGTGGACCAACTGGTGTTGAGTTTGCAGCTGAGCTGCATGATTTCGTTACCGAGGATTTAGTCAAAATCTATCCTAGAGCCAAGGATTTAGTGCAAATCACACTTTTGGAGGCCGCAGACCACATCCTGACCATGTGAAATTGCTTGACCTCTAAAACTTGTGATGTTTTTTTTATCAACGCTTAAGTTTCATATTTCCATTAAAAGCTTTTATAATAATTCGATGCAAGGTTTATTTTCTTCACAGGTTTGACAAAAGAATCACTGAGTTCGCCGAAGGAAAGTTCAGCAGGGATGGTATTGATGTGAAACTAGGCTCGATGGTGACCAAAGTGAATGAGAAAGATATATCTGCTAAAACCAAAGGAGGAGAGGTTTCTTCTATTCCATATGGAATGATTGTCTGGTCAACTGGTATTGGAACTCGCCCTGTGATTAAAGACTTTATGAAGCAAATTGGTCAGGTAGGTGAAGTAATATTGTGCTTAGGATATTAAACTCGAGTATGTCCTTGTAATTAAACATGTTTCATCAACTTTGTTCTGAGAAACTGTCTTTGTAACTTGCAGGGTAATAGACGTGCTCTGGCAACTGATGAATGGCTTCGCGTAGAAGGATGTGATAATATATATGCACTTGGTGATTGCGCAACAATTAACCAGCGCAAAGTGATGGTAACTAATTCTTCTTCTTCTTCTTCCTCACAAACTCCGTACTTAAGTTATGGGGGTGGTATAAAACCAAGATTTGATTCATGTTTTTGCAGGAGGATATATCTGCGATATTTAACAAAGCAGATAAAGACAAGTCTGGGACACTGACACTCAAAGAGTTTCAAGAAGCAATGGGTGACATTTGTCTTAGATACCCTCAAGTGGAGCTCTACTTGAAGAGTAGACGTATGCGCGGCATTGCAGATCTTCTAAAAGAAGATGAAGCTGATGATGGCTCGAAGAAGAAAATTGAACTGAAAATTGAAGAGTTTAAATCTGCTCTTTGTCAGGTTGACTCACAAGTGAAGTTTCTTCCAGCTACTGCACAGGTAAATTTTAGTTGGATATTTTAAAGTCTCTCTGTCTCTCTCTTTTCATCTTTGGATTGAATCTTGAATATCCGTTATGTGTAAATACAGGTTGCGGCGCAGCAAGGCACTTACCTAGCTAAATGTTTTAATCGGATGGAAGAGTGTGAGAAGAATCCAGAAGGTCCCATTAGGATGAGAGGAGAAGGTCGACATCGTTTCCGTCCCTTCAGGTATAGCTAGCTACACTTCTCAGAAATCTGAATTATACAAAAATTTCGTTTTTTTTCCGGGTTTGGTTTGAAATGAGGTGTTTACACAGGTATAGGCATTTGGGACAGTTTGCACCACTGGGAGGAGAACAAACAGCAGCAGAACTTCCAGGAGATTGGGTTTCGATCGGACATAGCAGCCAGTGGCTGTGGTATTCCGTGTACGCGAGTAAGCAAGTGAGCTGGCGCACGAGAGTCCTTGTGGTTTCAGATTGGATGAGGCGTTTCATCTTTGGAAGGGACTCGAGCAGTATTTGAATCATCTATACAGTACCAAAACTATCTACACGACCACGAGCTTTTACACTAACTTTCGCAAAAGTTTTGAATTTTTCTTGGTTTTTTTTCTCCAATTCGGCTTTCAGATTTTATGATGGAAGTAATGGCAACAAAGAGACTACTTACTTCTTTGCTTTTAACTAGGAGATATAAATAAGTCATTGCACAAAGCATTCATTGGTTTTTGATAACTGGTCATCATATAAATACAACGTTCTTTCTCTTCATACAACACATTCTGGTTCAGCACACAACTACAAAAAACACATACACTCTTGTTTTCTCTTCGTGATCTGTTAATTTCAACCCAAGTCTGCTCCTCCTTGTTGCTGTGCAAGATATCTCTCTCGGCGTTGCTTCTGGTAATTACAGAAGAAAGGCAAAAATTAGAATGTCATAATCACACACATAGTTGTTTGAACGAAAACAAAAGATTAAGGATACGAGTATTATAGCATAGGGTCGCACCCATTCATCGATCACAAGTCCTTCACCAATTGGCTTAGGACCACTAACAACACCCTCTGATGCTTTCTTTCGTGCTTCATCTGCAGCATCCGCTTCAGCTAATTGACCCTTCAATTTCTCCATCATCTACAGAAGGAGAGAAGTAACAGGTTAAAAGATCAATGAGAATTTAGAATGGATAAATGAAGTTAAAAATGATATTAATTAGTTCACTAACATGTCCCCTGCCTCAATTGGGGCGATAAGAACGGGAGGAAGAAGAATAAGGAAGACTTACGGGGTTAGGGCTTTCGGGATCTAAGAATACCACGCGCATTACTTGCTCCTCAGAGACGTGATCTTTGTGCTCCTCAAACTGCAAAAAACACAAGAACATCCAGAACCCATGACAAAGGTCTCACTCTATCTTAGGTTCTTCTTCAGATTTTAAACAGTTACTAACATTTTCAAAGCTCACAAACAATGGTAACTGTTTCACATACCAGCTCAGGCATATAGTCTGTTGGGACTTTCATCTTCAGGCTCATGATTTTAAACTTAACCCCGCTCTTTTGTTCCAGAGGCTTTTCATTATTCTCAGGAGGCTCAACAAACTTGAAAACTAAAGAATTCAACAAGATATAGAAACAGTCGCTGCCCCTGATCAAGCAGAACAAAGCAAAACATAATACAAGAATAAAAATAAATTGATAGAAGCGAATACCAGTTGCAATAATTTCTTCCCCTGGAGCAAGAATAGCACCAGCCGGACGCATGAAGCAACTCTTCGGCTCTGTTGTTTGAAACTGAAGAAACAGAGAAATCAGCATATAGAAAACCGATGCAAAACAACAATATCCGCAAAACGAAACACGTTTAAGATCCAGAACAAAAACCTTAAAAGCTACATGTGACTTGCTGGTGTTCTTAATCTTAATGGCGCTCCTGACTTGCTTCCCGGGTTCATCTTCAAAACAAAAGTTCCATAAACTAAACTCAGTCATCTTTCAAATTACTAATTAGATAAACTTCCCTGCAAAATTGTGAAAAGACTATCTCCTTACAGTCTCATCCCAATTTCTAAATCCAGAACAAGAGAGACTAAAGCGAATGGCTGTACAATTTCGTCAATTACAAGGCAACATCATTGTCTTCAATATATAGTTTCATGATTTCCAGAAGAAAAAGAAAACAAAGTCAAGTGTGAGGAAAGGGAGATGAGAATCGAGTAACTGACAAGGGAAGTAAAGTTTGGCAGGAGGATCAAGTTTCAATCGGCGTTTTGTTGGAAGAAGTGATCTGGCGACGGAAGACATCGAAGGTGAGGATTGATGATGGTTTTGACCCAATCCATCGAGGACAGGAGGTCCATGATAGCGGAATTGGCGAGATTGATGAATGTAATTGTGATTCAGATGAGAAGATGACGCAGAAGAAGAAGAAGATGAAGAGGTAGCTGCTTGACTATTAGAGTTTCGAAAAGGAAGCTTGAATAAGCCCCAACGTCGACTATCGGAATCCGATTTTTCCTCCGTTAAAGCCATCGGAAACGAGAGGGGAAGGATTAAACTGCGGGTTTGATCGTTTGATTTCGCATCCGAGTATTAAGCAAAAAAGTAATCGCAAGTGAAGATGAAGACGAAGCAAAACGCGATGGAAATAGCGTTTCAAAATGACTGCGACTTGGAATCGCCTCTAGTTTGCCTTGGTTTTGGGCTGGACAAAATACGGCAAATCCCAACGCTATCCAATCTGTATATATATATCCAACCGGATTCGTATGCGTAGTTGCATAGTTCGGATATCAGGTATATCTAGTGCCGTCAAAATGAGACATTATTTGTGGATTCCGCTGCTGGCCAAAAAATTTTATGCCGCGAAGATGTGGGTTTCGCAAGGCAGGACCTGCGAAATTACTTTTTTGTGGATAAGTCCGCGGGTTTGCGGGTTACCCGCAATTTTTTTTTAAAAGTTATTATAAAATAAGTGTACTAATATTTTATAATAATCTATAATATATATGAATAACATAATATTTTAAAAAATATTTGTATTTGTGTTTTTTTAATACTAATCGAACCGAAAGTAACAACGTTATTTATATTTTAATCTTAATTCTATTACAAATGATGAGCAATCAGACGTTACCTGCAACTCATACGATTCAGATGAACAACTTCACAAACGATGATCGTAACACCTGGATCTACGATGAACGGTTCTGCATGTACGACATCCTTGATGGACAAGCTTTCACTCGCAACACATGAGGCCACGACGAATGGCTTTGCATGCAACACTCTAAATGATTTGTATTTGTGTTTTAAAAGTGATTTTTTATTTTAAAATTTATTTTTTTATGATCATTTAAAAGTCCTTTTCTAGTTTTAAAAATAATAAATAAATAAAATAAATTGTTTCTAAGATGTTAAAAAAAATTGTTTATGGGTTATACGGGAGATCCTCAATGCGGTTATACTAAATTTGATTTGCGGGTTTTTGCGGGTCGAAAAAACTGAAAAATTGCCGCGATGCGGATCTAGAGGGGCAGGTTTGACCTGCTTGACAACTCTAGGTATATCTGAACCCAAACGGATATCTAAAGTCTCGAAAAATTTGAACTTGAATTTTAACTCTGAATAAATCTACTAACAAATCTGAAAATCTGAATAAGTAATCATATCTTAAATAAGTAATTCAGATAGGAGTTGATTTGAAGAACCCGACTCTTTCTCTCTCCCTTTCTCTCTCCTCTGTCACAAAAACTCAAACCCGACTCTTCTTGCCACTGTCGGTAGTTCTCATCACCGGCAGCGAATACTTCCCTCTCCCTCCTCTTGTTTTCCAGTTGCCTTTTCCTCTTCATCCCTTTATGTGGTTGTCTTGTTTGTTGATGTGAGAGTCAGAGAGAATCTTGCTTTTCAGGCCATATCTGTAAGAGATTCCGACGATTTCTTGGAGCTGCGGCGCGACGCTGTTGGTGGCGAGGAGGAGGGTCGGCACTTAGGCTTCAAATTTGAATCTCGGTGGGTTTCCCCTTTTGGAACTAATTCTCAGATTTGATGGGAAGGAGGCACATGGTAATTTCGTTTGACCTTTTCAGCTTATACCAGTGGCACTGCGTGGTGCAAGTCAGTTCGGCAGTGACTTGTCTAGGGCTATGTCAGAACAGTTATGTCTAGTCTCGCCGTCGAGACTGGTCATCTTCTTCAATCAGTCTGGGAAAGGCTTCAACTCTACTGGGGGTGAGGGGGTGTAAGCGGCGCAACAACGGGGCGCCCCCCGTCAATGCTCTCTTTCTCAGTCTCGCATGGCCTCCAGCCAGTTTCTTGTCTCTAGGTCGTCTATGGCTGGAGACGGTCTTGCTGGGAAAGCCCTTTGTTTGTTGATATGATCCTAGGAACGCTACTCTGAATTATAAAGGCTGAAACTCGATGAAAAGATGATGAGATGATCGATGGAATGAGTTGTAGTGAAGGAGTGATGATTGATGGCTAAGAGATGGACTGAGGCATGAGTGATGATTGAAAGGATGGTGATTTCGACACAACCAAGGGCTAGGAATCGATGGTTGCTGAATAGTAGAGGCTCCAGGATGATGATGATCACTTTGGAGACTCGGATTCGAATGCAGAATCGAAAACAGGTTGAGAGAACAAAGGAGCAAAGGCTGCTGACTTCTTTTACGTTAATTCTCTAACTATTACAGCTAGGGAGGCACGAAAATATAAAGAAAAAAGACCTAGGGCACACACGCCTTTAGGTTATAAAAAGAAAACAACATGTAGTTTGGAAATAACTGAAAAAAACAACATGAAGTCTAAATTCAAACAACAAAACATGCGACATAAAGATAAGTCTTCATGCGCTAAAACCAAACCAAGTACTTAATCAAATATTTTTATTGAAGAGGAAAAATGTCTTGCCTCGTTAAAACCTTAAGGATGGTAGACCCGGTGTAGGAAAAACCCATTCTCTAAGGAAAGAGTACAGCTACACATTATCCTCTTTGTAGCTATTCAAATAAGTCACATGGCTCTTCTTGCAGAATATGGGTGAATATGTTGTAGATAGCAGTGGCTTGATAATCATCCATTTCCGTGCTAATCAAGGCTCGGACTTCCTTAGCTAACTCCTTAGCTTTTTAATGTGTTACTCTGGCTTCCGGAGCTAACTCCTTGGTCTTATATCGTGTGATCCTTCCTTCTGGCTTAGGAACATCTTCCTCAGAGCTTGAGCTAGCCATGATCGTATTATCCTCCCCCTCTTGAAAGGGATTTGTCCTTAAATCTGAATCTGCAACATAAGGAAGCAAGTCAGAAACATTAAAAGCGCTTGAGGTGTTATACTTACCTTGGAGGTCAAGTCTGTAGGCATTGTTATTGATCCTTTGAATTACTTCAAAAGGACCATCAACTCTCGGCATTAACTTAGATTTCTGCTCTTCTGAAAATCGGTCTTTCCTCAGATGAACCCAAGCGAGGTCTCCCACTTCAAATATCAACTCCTTGCGTCCCTTGTTGGCATGTTTAGCATACAACTTGGTCTTCTTCTCAATGTTTTATTTGGCTTTGGCGTGAAGTCTGCGTACATACTTAGCCTTCTTTTTCCCATCTAAGCTGCTACGTTCCTTCAAAGGCAAAGAAACCAAATCTAGAGGAGACAAGGGGTTAAATCCATAAACTATTTCAAAAGGAGAAAATAGAGTGGAAGAGTGCTTAGCGTGGTTGTAGGCAAACTCGACAAAAGGTAGATACTCTTCCCATGTCTTCAAGTTGCCTTTTACCATTGTGCGTA
>OVAN01008878.1:0-17619 GCA_900406275.1 Anastatica hierochuntica | reverse complement strand
TATTTGCCAGAAGGCAACGTGGCGGCTTGTTCTTATTATGAGATTCAAAAAAAGGTTTACAGCCTGGGGTTGCCATCACAGACGATTGATGTATGCATCGACAATTGCATGATATACTGGAAAGACGATGAGAAGCTAGAGGAGTGTCGCTTCTACAATAAGCCATGATTCAAACCACAAGGACGTGGACGTAATAGGGTACCATACCAAAGGATGGGGTACCTACCAATTACGGACATGATGAAAAGATTATATCAATCTGATAGGACTGCCGGAGCGATGAGATGGCATGTTGAACATGTCCAGACGGATGGAGAGATCAGAAATCCATCAGATGCAAGAGCGTGGAAACATTTCAATACGGTACACCCGAAGTTTGCTAGAAATAGTCGAAATGTTTATCTTGGGCTATGTACAGATGGATTTAGTCCGTTTAGAATGTTAGGAAGACAATATTCTTTGTGGCTAGTCATTCTTACGCCGTACAACTTACCACCAGAGATGTGCATGGAATGATAATTTCTATTCATGAGCATATTAGTTCCTAGTCTGAAGCATCCAAAACGATCACTAGATGTTTTTCTACAACCATTGATACAAGAGCTGAAGGAGTTATGGTCAACGGGGGTGGAGACGTATGATTGCTCAACGAGAACGAATTTTACGATGCGAGACGCTCTTATGTGGACCGTCAGTGACTTTCCTGCTTACAGAATGCTATCTAGGTGGACAACACATGGGAGGTTATCTTTTCCATATTGTCTTGGAATGACAGATGTGTTTCAGCCAAAGCATGGTAGGAAGACATGTTGGTTTGATTGCCATCGTCGATTTCTCCCTCTGAACCATCTGTACCGAAGAAACAAGACATTGTTTAGGTACAAGAGAGTAGTACGAGAAACTCCTCCTCCATATTTAAGTGGGGAACAGATCGAAGAGCAATTCGATTACTATGGTGCTCAAGAAATAGTTTCTCGTGGGGGTAATTGACATGTTTCTGGAAATATGCTTGATGATTATGGTGTTCATCACAATTGGCATAAGAAGAGTATATTTATGGAGTTGCCATACTGGAAGGATCTTCTTTTGCATCACAACCTTGATGTGATGCATACAGAGAAGAATTTTTTTGACAACATCGTGAATACACTACTTAACGTCCAAGGGAAGACGAAAGACAGCAAAAAATCCAGGTTGGACTTACCTGATATTTACTCAAGAAATGAGTTACATATCAAAAGCAATGGAAAAGTTCCAGTTCCTATATTCATATTGTCAGCACAAGCAAAAACGGTGTTGTTCAACTGGGTGGCAACAGAAGTTAAGTTTTCCGATGGTTACGTCTTGAATCTCTCTAGATGTGTTGATGGGAAAAAGTTTCCAAGGATGAAGAGCCATGATTGTCATGTATTTATACAATTACTACTTCCATTTGCTTTTGTGGAGCTACTTCCAACAAATGTACATGAAGCACTTGCGGGTAAAGATATCTCGTTTTAAAATATCAATGATTACGACCTAACTATATATATATATATATATATATAACTAGAATTTGTATATTTTACCAGTCATTGGAGCATTTTTCAGGGATCTCAACACACGTACTTTAAATGAAGGTGTCATCGAACGACTTAATGAAAACATTCCGATCTTATTGTGCAACTTAGGGAAGATCTTTCCTCCGACCTTCTTTGATGTCATGGAAAATCTTATATTAGACCTTCTAGACGAGGCATTACTTGGGGAACCTGTTCATTACCATTGGATGTACCCATATGAAAGAAACATGATGATGATGCGAATGATGTATCTGAATGATGTAATTTGTTTTTCAAATAATTATCCCTCTTTATGTGTATTATCTTTAAAAACAATGATGTTCTATAATAACTTAATTAAAATATTCTAATAATTTAAGTCAAATTAATTGATCAAGGATCTGGGGTTTAGGGTATAGAAATGTAAAGGTTTGGAGAGTTTAGAGTTTATATGTTCATAAGTTTTAAGTGTTTTGGGTTTAGGGAATCAGTAGAATTCGTCGTAATTTTGTAGTAAGCAAGAGACACGGGGCCTTGTAAATTCGTCGTAAACCCATTTCATCGTAAATCCGATGTAAAATTTTGGTAGTTAATTCCACGTAACAAAAGTTCCATGTACAAGCGTTGTAAACAAGTTGTTAAATAAACGGCGCATTGTAAGTTAGTTGTAAATCTCTAGGATAATTTCAAAATATAGCATAACTATTTGTTGCCTTTGTTTATAATTTCTTTTTACAAATAAAAGATTCTTCTCTGGTTAAGGTCGTTTCGGGTCTAAAAATTTTAAACAATCATAGTAGAGAATCATTGAATAATATAGAAAAATCTCTAGTTTTGTTAGTGTAATTGTTTTCGGCTCCTCGGGAACTGATCAAAAATACCCGAACCTGGAACTCGAAACGAACCCGAGAACCGATCGGTTTTCATGTTCCGGTCGGGTTCCAGATTCGGGTGGAAACACGGGGCCTTTTTTCGTTGTAAGTTTACGACGAATCTACGAGGACACGTGGCAAAGACACACGGGTCCTAGTAGATTCGTTGTAAATTTACGACGAAAAAACAAGGCCACATGTTTCTCTATATATACCCACCATCCTATTCTCATGTTCCTCGTCAATTCCTCTCTTCTCTCTCTCTAGGTACTTTCTCTTCTCTATTCTTTGTTAATTTTTTTATTTAGGTGGTTAGTAATAGATAGTTAGGTTAGATTAGGTTTGAAACTATTGTAGGATGCCTAATTTTAAAGTTTTAAATAGTTTTTTTAGATGTATCATTAGTAACATTTCATTTTTAATTTTTATTCCTAGATGGCTCCTAGACGCAAAGGTCCACATCGACCACATTACAGTGAGACATTCGACACGAACGCATCTACTTCTTCGACTCAGCCCGTTCCCACTTCCAGCTCTTTTGTTCCCGAGTCTCAGCATCTACTTCCTCCAACAGCACCTCCTCAGACTCGGACTCAGACTCATGCTCTTGAGGAGGATCTGCCTCTGCCTCCTGCAGCAGCACCTCAGGACGTAGCCCCCGATGCGCATCCGGATCTACAGGTGTCGCCATATGCACTTTTTGGTATGTACATATATATATATATATAACATTTAAATTTAAATTTAATATTTATTTAATATTGTTTTATTAAATTTGTTAATTAACTTTAAATTTTTATTTTTTAGGTTTGGAGTTGACAATGAGGTGGCACGCAGCGTGTCCGACACGATCAAAGGATACTTCGTCCATCCACATCCAAATTGGACCCGTACACCAAGACACATTAGAACCACATGGTTCAAGTATTTTGCAGTTAGTTTCTAAATTAATGTAAATTAAAATTTAATTTCATTTAAATTAATTAATTAAATATATTTTATATATAATATTATTTGCAAAATTATTTAACTAATAATTGTTTCCATTTTTTCAGCAAAAATGGAAATGGTCCCCTCGAATCACCGAGAAGGTGAAGGCGACATTTGAAAACAAGGCGAAGAAACGGCTATCAAACACCATTTCTGACTGGAAGGACCTCTGGGAGTACAGAGGGTACAAGGCGAAATCCCTCTTCCTCTTTAAGGAAGTTTGGGATGGTCTTATCAGTTACTAGACCTTTCCGCACTCCATTCGCATTTTCAACAACTGCTCTGAATCCCGTCTTACCAAGGATTCGGATGGCAATTTGCCGATGTTGCACACTACGGGACAAAAGCCTCATGCGGCAATCCGTCTCGCTATTCTAAGTTCATTTTTTGTAAATTTTTAAAGTTTAGTTTATTTAATTTATATATATATATANTATATATATATATATATAACTTTGAATTGGTTTATTTAGGCGGAAAAGGAAGGACAACTACCGTTTCTTTCCAAACTTTTCGAGATCACCCACAAGAAGAGAGACGGAGAATACGTTGATCCAAGATCCGCAAAGATCCATGGAGAAGTCCTCGCTCGGATTGAAGAACGAGAGACTCAGTTGACGGTTGAGGAAGGAGAATCCGTCCATTTGTCCACTCAGGCGGTGGGCCATATTTTCGAGGAGGTATATATTTATTTTTTTCATTTTTAAATCTTTCCTTTTATAGCTAATTAATTCATAACAACTTTGAATTGTATAATATTCTTTTTTTCTAGGTGGTCCCTAAAAAGAAAGGCCAGACAGTGGGCATCAGTTCTGTGAACGATGTCTCGAGGGCGTCATCGTCTTACTCCCGAACACCAGATCCGGAGTCCGCGCAGCTACGATCGGATCTTGATCAGACGAAAAACCAGATGTCATCTTTAGAAAGTCTTCTCGACGTGTTCGCCGCCGAAAACCCGAGGTGGCAACGGATGTTGCAAGAACGATGGCGACAACTCGGTATTCCGGAACCACCACTGATACCCGCAGAAGATAAGGAGGAGCTATATAGAGTCGCTGACAGTGTCGACGATCAGCGCGATCTCTAGATTTTGTAATTTTTTATTTTATAAAATATTTTGTAAAATATTTATTTTGGAATTAATTATTACTAGTTTCTGAAATTATTAGTATTAATTTTATTTTTAATTTCGAATATAATTTTTAATTTTAATTATATTAACAAATTTTATAAAAAATAAAATTAAACATTCATTGTAAATTCGTTGTAAATTTACAACGTATTTACAAGGAATACTTTTAAATTCGTTGTAAATGTTTACAACGAATTTATAAGTATTCATTGTAAATTCGCCGTAACATTTACAACGAATGTACAAGTCATAGTTGCTAAATACTCGTAGATTATACGATTCTATTACGAGAAATAAACGACGAAACTTTACGTGCATTTTACAACGAAATATTACATGTATTTTACAACGAAAATCACCTCGTATTTTTACTTCTTTTTTACGACAAATATGTTGGCTTCTAATTTACTACGATTTTTTGTGGTCGTAAAATAACATGGAATTTATGAAGAAATAAAATCGTTGTAAATTAACCTGGAATTTATGACGAAATTTGCGTTACGACGGCCCGTTTACGACCAAACGGTTTTCGTAGTCAATTCGTCGTAACACCCTTATTACAACGATTTTACTACGAAAATGGTCATTGTAACAGACCTGTTTTCTTGTAGTGTCTTTCTGAACCGCAAGCGCTTCGGATAAACCTCGGTGGAGCCTTGCTTTTGCATCTATTGGATGTCTGAACCACACTATACAAGTCAACGGATGTGAATGCCCAATTGATGGTTGGAGGGATCGTGAACCCAATCTTGAAGTACTTCGCCAACAACGGCTGGAGGATCAACTTTCCTACCGATGAAAAACCTTCCTTGTTTATTGATATGGCTTACCTAGCCACTTCACGGTTCTTAGGTGGCACCGTGGGCTCTAAATAATCATACATCATGCATGACAACCGAAGTTCCTCTTACCCAACCTCGAGGCGACAAACCTCCACAATTGTGAGAACATCATTTTCAATCCACAAGATGGTTTCTATGGCCCCGAGGAAAAATCTTCCATGTGGACTTCCAAGGTTAAGAGTAAAGCTCAACAATCAGAGAACTCGGGTAATGAAGAAGAAGGCTCGAATGATGAAGAAGAGATATATGGCTCTCATCGCTACCACTTTGACCCGTTCAAAAGGAATGATGTACGTGCATGACAAGCTCAAGCTCATGTAAAAATGGAACAAGTGACAAGATAGGACAATCCACAAACTTGTCAAGGTAGCTAAGAGCTTGAAGGTTCAAGTGAAATCATTAAAGAAGCAAGTGAAGGTGCTTACGAACAAGCTTGCGGGCGAAGAATCCTCGAGAACCCAAGAAGAACCCCGCGAGGAAGGAGTCGATGTCCATGAAGGCGGAATACATTATTTTGGTGGAACTCCATGCGCATTGGTGGTTTACGAACCATCAAGACACTCATCCTATGAGCCGCGGAGGCAAAGAAGAATAAGGAGATCACCAACACCAACCACAAGCAATGACTCCTACTCTATTGATACGGAGAAATCTGCAGGTTCCCCAACCTTTTGAAACAAGGTAACAATACTTTCTCCATTGTACATACCATTATGTCTTTTATTTTACTGCATTTGTGGCTATTGGTCTCCTTCGTCGGATTTTATTCAATCACCGAGACGGTGATGAGGAAAGTCTGGGGGAGGAGAATGTTTACTAATTTTCTTTCTTGAGTTGTTTTGTCTTGTTTCATTTCTTTGAGTCTCATGTAGAATAGTATGCATTGTTAATAGTTATGGCTTAGAAAAAACCAATAAAATTTAAATTTTTTTGAAAAAACCAAAAAAAAGCATGTAGTTACATTTCTTCTTATCATCTTTAATAGAATTGAGTCTTGGAATTCATGTAGGACGCATTTGCATAGAGGATGATGATTTACTTGCCTTGTAAGGGGATTAAGCTTAGGGATTCAACCGACACCCTTGCTAAAAGTTGTTTGTAGCTTGAGCCTAGCCAAAAAAAAAGGAAAAATCCATAGTTAGAACTCCCCCTTTCGAAAGTTTCTACCTTAGTAAAACCCTCTTGATATTTCACCTTGACTCTACCTTAACTTTAACTTGATATTGATTTAATTGTTCTCGTTATGGGCTTGAAACCGATCTCATGGAAAATAATGATATACTTGGGTTCCCTTCTCTATGTTTACCACTCTTTGGTTAACCCGAGTAGCCGTCTTCATTTTTATGACGGTTCTACACCTTGGCCTTACCCGTTCCTTTCAAGCCATTCATATGTTTCTTGATTGAGTTTGATTTTCTACATTGTCTCATGTGCAAAATATTGTAAGTATTGGGAACGACAACGATCTATCTTCCATTCTTAGGCTTGCCTTTCAAGTTTAAATGTTAAGAGTCTAGGTAGAATAGGAAGGGATTGGGAATTAAAAGAAGGAGATACTCTTGGTGTGAATAAGTTGAGATCAAAAGGGCTAAGAAAAGGAGTGATGAAATTGGTCTTATGCTTAAAAGGAAAAGAGACTTCTGATAGGAAGGACTTAAAAGAAAAGCTCTAGAGTAATTAAAGAAAGAATATCCACTATGGTTGAGAAAGAGAGAAAATCAAATGTTATAAGTAATAGTAGGTTAAACAAAAAAATGAAAGAGTTAAGAAATCAAAAGGGTGTCCTAAGTCTCTAGGCAAAGATAAGTCGAAGTGGTTGTTGTTTTTAAAGAGATAATTTCTCGGAGGAAGTCTTTAAAAGTGGTGGGAGATGGGAAAGCATGAAATCCGGCCTAGATTAGATAGCTTAAGGCTTGGGTATTTTGGGTATAATGAACGAAAGTTTGATATTGTACACATCAATTGGTCATTTTCTTCCTCGCTTTTGCAATATGATGACCTTTCATATTTTCTATGAATGTGAACCCCAAATGAAAATATTAGCCATCTCTTACCACCCCAAAAGCCAATTTTCTTTACCAAGCCGATTGACATTGATCTCTCGCCTATAAAGAGAACCACAATAAAAATAAAATCTAATGAATATTAAAGAGTCATGTGTGTTTTGATAGAAGGAGTTTGCTTAGGTCCAAAAGCTTAGAGTAGATTGGGGCTTGAGAAGGTTATGGCAAAGTACGAAAGACTAGAGTAGACTCTCGCTATAAGCTACTTCTCCCTAAGGATCTCGGTTCAATCACCTTCGCATTTCCCTTTGGTTATGAGTCCTCGCCTTCAAACCTCTCCTCCCGATTTGAGTGTTGTAGTTCGCTTGAGGACAAGCAAAAGGCAAGTCTGGAGGAGTTGATGTTTACGTATTTTGCATATTATAGCTTAGAGTTTAGTAGAGTTTTCTTTGCATTTTAGAACTTTTTAGATCACCGTAAGTTTTTTCGAGTCTGAATTAGGAAGTATCATATAGATGTCTTAGGAAATATATTTGTATATTCTTCTCCTCTTTTCTACCTTATTTTAGGTTGCCTTGATGATAATGGATGAACCCGGGAACTCGAAAGCAAGAACAGACACGTTTAGCACCAATCAAGAGAAGCTGTCGGTCTAGGCTTGTCTGGTTGGCGGTCCACAACCTCCAGGAAAACCGCCAGCCAGCTCCCCAGAAGTCCTGGTGGTCAAAGCTAGTCTGGCTAGTGGTCTACAACGCATAGCCAGACTGCCAGCCCTCTCCAGCTCTCTCCTGGCGGTCCAAGTTGTCCTGGTTGGTGGTCCACAACATACTCCCAGACCGCCAGCCTCACCTGCAAAACAAAAACACCCATGGTTCGTCCCGGGTCGACCTGACCCGTTTCTTATTTTGTATAAAAACTAGTCATTTTAACTCTAAGAGCCCTAAGTTTTCTCTTCTCTTTAGTTTTGTTGATCCAACATTGATCTTTGTAGAATCTTTGCTTTTTAATTGAAAGTTTTAATCTTTTCCATCTAATCTCCTTTTCTCATCATGATTATGGCTTTAGATAATGTTTATACATGTTTTACTGTTATGATTAGTGAGTAAATTCATTTGAGGTTTATGGGTTAGGTGGATTAGAGTAGATCTAAGTATTGACTTAGATTGCAAAGGGTTGGATCCTATTAGATTCACATGATTAAAAAGCATTTAATGCTCGATTTGATTTGATCATTCAATTTCTAGAACTTAAGGCTTTCACAATCGGAAGGTGTTTGATGAAATGCCTAAGAGAACCTTTGGATTGCTAAACATACTTGGCCTATAGGAATAGATAATGAAGGTGTTTAGTGGGTGTTTTGGCTTGTATTTAATGATTGATGGATTTTAAAACACTATCGGGAGATTGAATTCATTTAGAGTTTGTCAAATGGATTAGGATCACGGGAGTGAACTAATTGAGCTCTTGTCGTGCCCTTAAATGTCGTTTTCATTATTAACGGATGTGTTAGTATTTTAGTGATTTTTATCACGGGTTTTACTCAAGATTTATGGTTTTTATTATGTATTCGGATCTCTTTGGCGCATATTTGTGTTCTTTAGTATTTTTACAGGAATCGAGCTTGGATTTGCGGAAAGATTTCATTTTGGACGGATTTCAAGCATTGAATGAAGTTTTCTGGAAGACTGAAAAATCCAAACAGATGGACAAGGATTGATCGATCCTTATCTCAAGATCGATCGATCCATATCCCGTTTCGCGGACCGATTTGATGAAGAACCAAACCGAACTTATCTTGAACTGGATCTCATCACTAAAACCTAAACTCGTGTTTCCTATTTCATTATGCTATTTTCTGAGTTTTTGAGAGCAAGAGAGAGATTTGTAACCTAAGGAGAAGAATCCTCTTCCGTACTTCGAATCCGAGAAGAATTCTAAACCTTACTATTTATTTTCTGTTCAATACAATCATGTCTTTCTCTGATCTGATCTGTGTTTGTTCAATTATCATGAGTGAGTAGTTTGCTTGTTGGGTTTCGGGTTCTCGCATAGGGATTCATGAATTATTGACATAGAATTGTATGATTAGGGATTTAATCAATTGGATCTTCATCTACGATTTTTCGTAATTCATAAAATTAAATTGATCACTTAGTTTCTGATCTTAGGTTATTTAACGTCTGGACAGTGTTTGTTTAAATGCCTGAAAGAATCCTAAATGAGCAATTCATCTTAAGCCAATGGAAGTTGATGTTTAAGTGAATTGTGAACCTATAAAACTTGTTTAGAATGCATGATTAGAATCCGAGAGTCAACGGAATTTAGTCTCGTGGTTTCTAATACATAGGGAGTTGATACTACGAAAGTAGATCAATTCTACAATTGTGTTTGAGTTCAAGACGGTTTAAAACTTGTTCCCTAATCAATGATTCGATTCAACAATGAAATGTTTCCCTAAAAATACCCAATGCCCAACTCTTCTTTGATTGATTTACAACCCCGTTGTTTCTTGCTTGCTTACTTTGCTTTCTAAATTTCGATTATTTGCATCTCTTACAAGACATCTTTTTCACTTTAGCCCGCTATTTGATCTGAAATTATTCGTACTACGTTTGGTCTCTGTGGATTTGATCCCAAACCACTACAACGTACTTCTGTGCGGTTGAAGTGTTTTCTCGGGCGAAAACCTGAACTATCAAGTTTTCTGCGCCGTTGTCGGGGACCAATAGGCCGTCTTAGAATTTTGGATCATTGCGTGCCTAAGGCATTTTTCTTTATTTTTTTAATCTCTTCTTTTTCTTCTCTGTTTTTGTGCTTTTAGATGCATGAACAGGCCTCATACTAGAAGCCAAAGGATCGTGAATCTTCTCGATTTTGAGCTGAAACCTGCGCGTCTAGAGAGACAGAAGAAGAAGGAGAAGCTGTTGGAGGTTATTGAGGAATTTGAGTTTGCTAAAATCATGGGTGATAACATGGGAGAAAACATTCAAGTTCATCAAAATCCTCTCTTTCCTACTGGTGGTGGTGCTAATGTTGATGCTCAACAAGTTGGCTAGAAAAATATTGCAGCTGAGAGGCAAAAACGCAAAAATCAACCTTCAACGGAGGATGACTCCAGCGCAATATAACACTTAGGAGGCTTTCTATGTGAATCGTGTTGGGATTCGTCTGCCTCCCAGAGAGAGAAGAGACTTTGAGATCAAGACTAGTCTCATTAACTTGGTGCAGCAGAATCAGTTTTATGGGTTTCCATCACAGAACCCAATGCACCATCTGGATAAATTTGAAGCCATCTGCAATATTATCCAGCACAACGGAGTACCTGTTGAAGCTCTGAATTGCAGGTTGTTCAGTTTCTCTCTGAATGACAAAGTTACGAGATAATATAACAGTCTAGAGCCTTATTCTTTAACGATATGGGACGAGATCAAGGCTGGTTTCCTTGGGCATTTCTTCACAAAATCAAGGTCTATGCCTCTCCGAAACAAGATTGCTGGATTTCACCAATTGGGTTATGAGAGTTTTCATGCAGTTTGGGAAAGATTCAAGGAGTACATCAATGATTGTCCTCATCATGAGTTCTTAGATTGGACTCTCCTCAACACTTTCTACAATGGGGTTGAGGTGAAATACAAAAGACTATGGACACCGCGAGTAACGGTGATTTCATGAGCAAGACTATAGAAGAAGCTTACATGCTGGTGAATGACATGGCGAATAGTCAGGCCAATCGAAGATCAGATTATGACCATGGTAGAGGAGTTGTATCATCAGATGCGGAGAGAATTGATGATCTGCAGTCAAAGCTCGATGAGCTAATGGGGAGAGATCAGCAAGGAGTGAACTTTGTTGGGGAGCAGAATGAAGCACTTGTGCTTCAAGAGCAGAGAATGGGAAAATTGTATCATGAGTTCATGATTGAGGAGCTAAATGGTGGACAAGCATATGTGGATTACATTGGAGGTCAAGGGAACTTAGGTAATAGAAGTTTCAACCAACAGAACCAATTCCAGAACAAGCCATTCCAACAGAATCCGAGTATCTTCAACTCCAGGTTTCGGAAGAAGAATCAAAGCAGTGGTTTCGGAAACAGTTGTTATCAACAGAAGCAGTTTGGCTCAGGGGGATTCAAGAACAACTATCAGTTGTGGTATCAAAATCAAAACCAGGGACAATCTTCTACGTCTTCTCAAGATAGTGAGCTGAAGAAAATGTTGGAGAAAGTGCTGGAGAATCAGACAAAGTTCTCTGAGGACTTGAATCAGAAGGTAGATAACATGTACAATGATCTCAATGAGAAGTTCGAGACATTGAGCACATAGATGAAATTGCTGGAAACACAGGTTGCTCAGACTTCTGCGAGCAACAGAGCTCCACCAGGAGTCATTCCAGGCAAACCGGAGGACAATCCTAAGGAATATTGCAGTGCCATTACGCTGAGGAGTGGCAACGAGTTAAGAAACTTTTCCAGACTAGAAGGACAAGGATCGATCAATCCTTGCCCCAAAATCGATCGATCCATGGCTAATAAAGCCTCTAGACAGAAGGAAAATGATCAATCAATCCTTGCCCCAAGATCGATCGATCCCTGTACGAAGGTGCATCGGATTTTCGTGATGAATCAAATGCACAAGAGGTTGAGGATCAATATGTACCACCCCCGGCATATGTTCCCAAGCCTCTGTATCCTTCTAGGCCCCGTCAAAAGATCAAGGAACGCGAGTATGATAAGTTGAAGAATCTAGTTGGTGAATTACATGTTTCGTCGAAGCAGTCAAGATGGTACCTTCTCTTAAGAGGTATATGAAGGAGATTCTTTTAGATCGCATGATGTTAGAGCACGATGTATCGGTTCTTATTGCAGAGTGTAGCGCAGTCCTTCAAAACATCGCACCAGAGAAACTCGAGGATCTAGGTCCTTTCGTATTGGCTTGAAGGATAGGATCGCTTACCTTTGAGCGATGTCTCTCCGATTTGGGGTCAGGAGTTAGTGTGATGCCACACTCAGTATCGCAACATCTGAATTTAACTAACTATAAACCCACGAGAATGTCTTTGGTGCTTGTAGATAGGTCTATTCGAAGACCAGTGGGTATTCTAGATAACATTCTTGTTGAAGTTTTGTAGTCTTAGAGCTTAAAGAAGAACATATGGATCCTATTATCCTGGGAAGATCGTTCTTATCTACTGCTAGAGCCATGATTGATGTGCAGAACGGTCAAATAGATCTCCGACTTGGGAAGTTGACTATGAAGTTCAACATTGAGAAATCCCAGAAGAAACCTACCATTGATGGGCACACGTTTTGGGTTGATACACTTGTTGATGTGATCGGAGACTCTATTGAAGAGCTCTCCACTGAGGATCGATTACAGGTAGCCTTAAATCAGATTGAAAGTGAGTATGGGTTTTTGATGCAGGTACTTCTGAGGTTGCTGAATTGCTGGATTCAACACCTACTGTTGAGAAGCATGTCGCATTTATCAAGCTTAAAGAGCCATCACCTCGACTTCGACATCATTGGTGGCGAGTTCGAGTGATGATTGGAGCGAGTTTAAAGCTCCAAAAGTCGAGCTTAAGCCACCACCTACATGACTAGGGTATGTTTTCTTAGGTCCTAACTCTACATATCTTGTAATTTTAAATGCTAATTTGAACAATGCTGAGACTGCCTTGCTTCTTTCGAAGTTAAGGAAGTATAGAAAAGTGTTGGGCTATTCTTTGGATGATATTACAGGTATTTCTCCAGATCTCTGCATGCATAGGGTCCACTTGGAGGATGAATTCAAGATTTCCATCGAACATCAAAGGAGACTCATTCCTAAGTTGATGGAAATTTTCAAGAAGAAGATTCTTAAACTTTTGAGTGCAGGTGTCATCTATCCTATTTCTGACAGCACATGAGTGAGCCCGGTACATGTTGTACCAAAGAAAGTTGGAATCACTATCATCAGCAATGAGAAGAACGAGCTCATTCCTACCAAGACTATCAAAGGACACAAGATGTGCATTGACTACGGGAAAAGATCACTTCCCACTTCATTTTATTCATCAAATGCTAGAAAGACTTGCTAACCATCCTTATTATTGTTTTCTTGATGGCTATTCAAGTTTCTTTCAGATTTCCATCCATGTGGCGGACAAGGAAAAGACTACATTCATGTCCATATGTGACATATACTTACCGAAGAATGCCATTTTGATTATGCAATGCACCTGCGACTTCCCAACGATGCATGATGTCTATCTTCACTGACTTGATCGAAGATATCATGGAAGTCTTCATGGATGATTTTTCTTTTTATGGTTCTTCGTTTTCTAACTACTTGTCTAACCTTTGCAGGATTTTAAAACGATGCGAAGAGAAACACTTGGTTTTGAATTCGGAGAAATGTAACATTTTGGTGCATGATGGGATTGTGCTTGGTCATCGAATCTCTGAGAGAGGGATCCAAGTTGATAAGGTCAAGGTGGAGGTGATGACGAGCTTGCAACCTCCTACTTCTATCAAGGATGTCCGCAGCTTTCTCGAACATGCAGGGTTCTATAGACGGTTCATCAAGTATTTTTCCAGNCCAGACCCATGCCTCGATTGCTATGTAAGGATGTCAAATTTGATTTTGATACTGACTGTTTGTTAGATTTTCATACAATCAAGGAAGCACTAGTGAGCGCTCCAATTGTGCAGCCACCGGATTATGATACCTTTCGAGGTAATGTGTGTCGCTAATGACTACGCAGTAGGAGCAGTGTTGGGTTAGAGAACATACAAGAAGCTCCATGTGATCTACTATGCCAGCAGAACACTTGATGACACTCAGATCAAGTATGCGACTATAGAGAAGGAGCTTCTAGCTGTGGTTTACGCATTTGAGAAATTCAGACAGTACCTAGTGGGATCTAAAGTCATTGTTCACACTGATCATGCAGCTTTGAGGTACCTTATGTCTAAGAAAGATGTTAAATCGAGACTTATGAGATGGGTTTTACTTTTGCAGGAATTTGATTTAGATATTCGTGATAAGCGTGGTATCGAGAATGGTGTTGTAGACCATTTGTGTTGATTGCGAATGGAAGCTGATACACCACTCGATGATAGTCACCCTGAGGAGAATGTCTATATGGTTGCCTTGTTGGAGGATGAGTACATGGATAATGCTGATTGTTTTGCCATTAGACAAATTCACGATGAAATACCTTAGTTTGAAGATTTTGCGAATTTTCTGAGTGCAGATGTGGAGCCACCAAATTTCGCAGGCTATGCGAAGAAGAAGTTCCTCAGAGATGTCATACATTAGTTTTGGGATGATCCTTTTCTCTACAAGAGATATGTTGATGGACTTTTTCGCAGGTGTATTCTGAAGTCTGAGGTGCAAGGTGTTCTGTATCACTGCCATGTTTCTGAATATGCAAGACATTTTGCTACTTCCAAAACTGTTTCGAAAGTGTTGCATGCAGGTTTTTAGTGGCCAACACTCTTCAAGGACGCCCATGATTACGTCTCTAAGTGTGATGCTTGTCAGAGAAAAGGCAACATGAATAAGCGGAATGAGATGCCTTAGAACTTCATCTTGGCAGTAGAGATTTTTGACGTATGGGGTATTGATTTCATGGGACCTTTCCCATCTTCTTATGGAAATCAATACATTTTTTTGCAGTTGATTATGTCTCTAAGTGGGTTGAGGCACTGGCCAGACCCTCTAATTACGCAAAATTGGTCCTAAAGATGTTGAAATATGTGATTTTTCCTCGCTTTGGTGTGCTAAGAGTGGTAATAAGTGATGGAGGATCCCATTTTATCAACATGTTGTTTAAGAATTTGCTGAAGAAGCATGGAGTTAGACACAAGGTAGCCATGCCTTATCATCGTAAAACAAGTGGAAAAGTTGAGATATGAATCTAGATGATGCGCTATGGGCATATCGCACCGCCTACAAGACACCATTCGACACTACTCCATTTCATTTGGTGTATGGGAAGGCATACCATTTGCCTGTTGAACTCGAGTACCAGGGACTTTGGGCTACGAAGTTGATGAACTTCGATACAGCTGAGAAGCGGATGGTTCAACTCAATGAACTTGACGAGATACGCTTGAATGCTTATGAGAACACAAGAATCTACAAGGAACGAACCAAAAAATTCCATGATAGGAGGATCATTCCAAGCCATTTCGCTGTAGGAGATCATGTACTATTGTTTAACTCATGTTTGCGATTGTTTCCAAGAAAGCTCAAATCGCGTTGGTCGAGACCATTTCTTATTGCTGAGGTTCGACCATATGGAGTTGTTGTTATTGATGAAAATGGGAGAAAATTCACTATGAATGGCAAGAGAATTAAGCCATTCATTGCAGATGAGTCATCCGACGAAAGAATGTGATTTCTTTTAACGGATCCTCATGTCGTCTGATCGCATTACAGTTAGGCTCGAGACTATAAACAAGTGTTGAGTGGGAGACAACCCACAAGGTAGTTTTCTTTTTTTCATTTTAAGCTAGTTTTATAGAGTTCTTCGTCTTTTGGTTTTGGTTTTTTGTGCTTTTGACGTTTTTTGTGTTTTTAGCTTTCGTATTGTAGAAAACAGGACCACCCAGACAGAAGAACAGGGCTCAATTGATCCGTATCCCCGAATTGATCGATCTCTGTCTTATTTCGTGCCAAAACAAAGGGACAAGGATCGATCGATCCTAGTCCCAAGATCGATCGACCCTTGTACCAAGATCGATTGATCCTTTTCCCAAGATAAATCGATCCTTGTCCCGATTACACAACTTAAATCGCAACTTCAAGCAGGTAAGTCCTCATAACTCTCTTTCAAAGAAAACAAAAAAATCACCTCTTTTGTTCGATTTTACTCAAATCTTAACGGATCTGAGTCGTTTTTGAGTCTAAAACCAAGAGAATTTCGTGCTCTATCTTTCTATCCGATCAGATTTCGCAAAATCTAAAGTATGTGTCTGCAATCTCTACTAGCAGATTTTTCGGAGAAATTTTGGAACTTTTGATTTCTTGGATTTTGAGCAATGTTTGGTACTTGAATGATCTTATACACATGTTCTAAGATGTTTAGCAGTAGGATTGCACCTATATTTAGCATTTTAAGGATTGAACTTGGTGATTTTGTGATTTCGCGTTTTTTACGCCAGATTTTTGCGAGGATGCATGTTTCTTCATGATTTGCATTGGGTATTGATGATTTAATTCTTTTATGGCATCTCTAATATTGCTTACAACATGTTTTGATGATTGGTTGTGATGAATTGATTATTTTCACATGGATTTGAAATGCAAACGAAAATTGGACATATTTGATGTTATCCTTGCTTTGATGAGCGATCTGATGCAAGCTCTTCGTATTTATGAGCTTGATTTTCCCAAAACATTACTCTTTAAACTCGAGTGAATGATTTTCGGTTTTTGTGTTTGCATCGTTTTGATTCAGATACTAATTTGGTTTTCAAGTGTTTATTTTCGCAGGTTATGGGTGGACGAAAGATGAGAGAGGTTCTGAAGACGCGGAATCCATCTAGCTCCTTTCTACACCATCGGTTTAAGAGGAGTGATCTCACTCATCCTGCCAAGCGTTCGATTACTCAGGAGTGGGACCAACATGACTCGCAGTTTCTAAAGGACTTGGGACACATCATGTTCCTGATGACTGTTGGGGTCAAAAACTGTCCCGACGAAATCAATGCCTGAAAAGGGTCTCGGAAACGATGTTTCCTCCTTCGGACATGGGAATCGTAAGGATATCTGAAAGCTCTGAGATTCCCATCGTTCAGGCTGTCCCTTCCCGACCTGGCTTCAAAGCTTCGGGGTTAGTCAATCGTGGCCAATCTCCGAATAAAGTCCGTCCATCCGAAAGGAACTGAAGCATCTAAGTGTCAAGGTTAGCATCGATGGCCCTCGGATAACTTACACAAGGCCACACGATACGCCCTCCGAAGCGATGCAAAACCACTAAAAGTGTTAGAGAACCGCGTCGCTTCGAAGGAATGTCTAAAACGCCGATTGACGCCAGACCTACGAACGAGTCTTGGAACCGATTGACGGCCGAACTGGAGGCCGGTCCGGACGTCGATTAAACCAAGACCGGAGGCCCTTCTTGGTGCCAATTGGCACCAAGACAGAGTGTCTGTCTTGACGCCAGGACCAAGCAACGTCCTTGGCGCCAATTGGCGCCAGAACAGAGCGTCTGTCTTGGCGCCAGTTGGCGCTGAGGCGCGGATAACGTTCA
>OVAN01008877.1:0-17619 GCA_900406275.1 Anastatica hierochuntica | reverse complement strand
TTCACTTTCGTTATCTACTTGTTTCGTTTCGTAATCTGTTCATCTCTTAGTCTCGTAATTCGAATCTCGTTAACCTGAATCTCGCTTACTGCTCGTTCATACGTTTTACTCACGTTTTTTGTTTGATCTTATCTCGTAGCTTAATTTCGTAACCTTAACCTAATTTCTCGTGTTTATCATCTGATCTTATCGCTTTTTGGCCACAGAGAATCCGTGAACCACGTAAACATTGACAGTGAGAATTTCGGTTCCCACAATATGTTGATGATGTTCTTGCTTTGTGAAATGTTTTGATGCACGCTCTTGATATCTATGAGTTTGATTTTTACAGGAACATTGCTCTTTGCAAAAGAGAGAATAGTTTTCGTGTTTGTAGTGATTTTACTTTGATATTGATTTGGTTTCCAAGCGTTCGTTTTCGCAGGATATGGGTAGACGCAAAATCGGAGAGGTTCCCAAGACAAAGAAGCGTTCTAACTCTAATCTACACGAGCGATTTAAAAGGAACGATCTCACACATCCCACTAATCATCCTGTTACTCAAGAATGGGATGAGCATGACTCACAGTTCTTGCAGGATTTGGGACATATTACATTCCCAATGACTCGTGTCATTGATGATGACCTTCTTGATGCGTTGGGGATTCGCAAGGACTTCTTTGATCTCTTCCGGAGGATGGGACTCTCAGGCTAGCTGAAGCTTTAGGAGCATGTCTACCCTAAGCTTTGCCGAGAGTTCTTTGCATCTGCGCGCCTCCTCTATCTGGACCTTAGCAACCCTGTCGCAGACCAAGGCACATTTTCTTTCATCGTGCAAGGTAAATTCTACTTTATTTCCCTTATGGATTTGACACGAGTGTTTGGTTTTGCGTAGGGTCGAGCTACCTATGTTCCACATTTGCTGAGGTACGATGAGCTTTAGAACTATATTGTTGCTGGGCAATTTGTTTCTAGGAGTGCAAAGCATTCTCGTATCCTTAGTTTCGTTCTTAGACTCGCAGCCAAGGTCCTTAGATCTCATATCTACACCAAGTCTATTCAGGCTGCTACTACCAACAATGAGTTTGGTCTTCCGTTCATTGGCATTAGACATACTTGGGATTTGGGAGCTCAGATTCGTTATTTGGCGGCTGCAGATCTGAACATGGCCGCGATAGTTGCTGACAAATTCGCCTTCTTCAAGGTGGTTACTTCTGAGAAGAAGTCTTTTGCTGCGGGTGCTCTTATCACTCGTCTTTTGTGCTATATGAGGTTTGATTTTGCTGGTCAAAAGAGGGTGGATTTCAAACTCCCCAAGTAGGTGAAGTCCTGGCGCCACGAGCGACCTCTCTATGCTTACCTCAATGGGAAGCATCTCGTGGATTATGCCATTTGAGCTTCTCCCTGGAAGAAGTTCATTGATGATTCGAGGCCTTTTATCTACCACTTCCAAGATCGCCAGTAGAAGTCTCTGTACATTGAGATGCCATGCCCGTATTTGACATTCATTTCTGATTGTCCGGGAGTTGAGTTTCTACCACGTGTAGAATGTCTCTGCCCCTGTCCCCCTTCTCTTAAGAAGGCTTCCTCAGGTCCTGTTGGGGACCATGATGATGATGCTGATTATGAGGCGCATATGCCTCCACTTGTTGCACCTACAGATCCTGAGATCGTAGAGCTGTTTATGAGCTAAACCCGCCATCGCTACTTGCTGCTTTAGCTGCGGAGTTCTGAGCTTAGACGGTGCAGAGCCATCAGAGGATGAGCTCCCTAATGCTACGTTCGTTAGGGGGCTCTCTAGGATTGGGCTTTTACTTTCTTGTTCTCCTCGCAGGGTAGTTAGAGAGGATGCTATCAGGCACGGAGTGCCACCACTACCTGCAGCTAATGTAGATGATGACGAGGATGAGGAGACCGATGATAAGGAGACTGACGAGGGGGAGACACACGAGACACGCGAGGCACTCGTGCGAGAGAAGGCTAGATGGAGCGAGGAGCTCGCCAAGAGGAGAGTAGACTACACCTCTGGAGAGGCAGGCATGCGTCTCAGAGCCAGACCAGGAGCCAGGCCTAGCACTTCCAGAGAAGCTCGGTATACTTTCTTTCCTTTCTTTTCTTTTGGTTTTATTTTTCTTTTTATTTGCTACTTATCCCTTCTTTGGATTTGTTTCACACTGAGACAGTGTGAGATAAGTCTGGGGGAGGCTACTTATGCTTTTTCTTTTCTTTTGGTGTGTTGTTTGAGTCAGTTTTATATTTATTGAGTCATTCCTTATGGATTATTTGTGCTTTATGATGACTTTAGACTATAACCTATGCGCATTGCCCTTCATTTTTTTTGTTGACCATTTCACTTGAGCTTTTAGCGCAGGCAAACCGGAATACCTCATGACCAAACTTCCCGCCAAAAATCTCTAAAACTCAAGCTTTTGTCTGAATTGTTTTTAACTCTATTTATCTGGACTACTAATGAACTTAATTGCTTTGATCCAAGAATCTGAAATCAGGAAATCAAACCAATCATTCAGGATTACATCCCCATTTTTCCTTCCACTCTTTTCGGTAAACCTAAGTGACCAAACTCATTCTTAGTCTGGCACCACACCTTCACCTTATCTCCTTGAACCACCATGTATTTCTCTCTGATTTTATATGCACACATATGTAAAAACAATGGAGAGAATAGGGTAGACATGATCCTTCTAATTACTTAGGTAGGATTGAACAAATTAGGTGGTTTAGACACGATCGTGAGTGTCTGATTTCTCGGTGTTGAGCGTTTTAAAGGTTCAGATGGATATGTTGCTTTTCTTCATGCTGTACGGGTGTTCTAAGATTAAAAATGTCACTGTATTGCTAATTTCTACCATATTTTGTGTATATGAAAAAAAGAAAAATCTTTCTTTTTATTTATATATGGGTTAGAAATTAGTATTTACATGTTATTTTGTTGTTTAAATGCACCCTGAAAGATTGCACATATTTGGTTTATATTGACTTGGTGGTTTGTACTTGGGTATTTAGGGGACATGGATATCAATATACTCTTTCTCTCCTGTGATTCTGCATAATGTTTTCCATCCTGGCGCAATTTTGATACCCCTTATGCCTCACCACTAAAAGCCCTTTATTTACCTAGCCTGAATTTCATGATTGCGAGTTCCCTGGTGAAAAGTCTCACGCCTATTTGAATGAATGTAGGAAGTTATTAACATGAATGTTAAGCTTGTAGGTTCAGAGTTTGGAGTATAAATGGGCTTGGGAGGTCATGCAAGGATTCTTGGGGAGAATGTTCTAACTGTCTCAGGTCTAAGCAGTCGGCGAATGTAGTGCAGAGTAAGGTTCAATGATAGCACAAGGTACATTTCGTTTTCAAACTTCTTTTCCTGTAGGTTTAATCTTCGTTTCCTTTACTTGAGGATAAGCAAAGATTTAGGATTGGGGGATTTGAAGTATTCGTATTTTATAGGATTTTGTCATGGTTTATCCGAGATTTATAGTATTTTAGTATGTATTCGGTTCTCTTTGGAGCGGTTTTGTGTTCTTTAGTGTTGTTACAGGTAATGAGCTTGATTGTGCGGAAAGATCACATTTTGGACGAATTTCGAGGATCGAAGGAAGTGTTTTTGAAGAGGTGATACGTCCTGACAGAATGATAGGGATCGGTTGATCCTTGTCTAGCATCGATCGATCTTTGTCATGATTCGTAGAACAAGTTTTTGATCCAAACTGAGATTTCGAGAACCAAATTGCATCCGTAATACCTAGACTCATTTTCTTTCTTTCTTTATGTTGTTTTCTGAGTTTTTAAGCAAGAGAGAACCTTTGTAACCTAAGGGAGAAGATCCACTTCTGTACTCCAAACCAGAGAAGAATTCTGAACCCTTTCTTTGTCTTTTATTTAATAACAAGCCTGTCTCTCTTTGATCTGTTTTGTGATTATTTGATTGACATGTGTGAGTAGTTCTATAGTTGGATTTAGGGTTTCTCATAGGGGATTTCATGAATATGTGATTGTTAGGTTGTTAGATCGGGGAATTATCAATAGATCTTCGCTTATTTTTTGTTTAATGCTTGAATTGGCTTGATCACCTAGTTCATGAACTTAGGATATTTTACGCACCGAAAGTGTTCGATGAAATTCCTGAAAGAAGGATAAGTGAGAAAATTGTCTTAGACCAACATAACTTGATGTGTAAGCAATTTGTGAACAAATAAATCCTGTTTAGAATACATGTTTGGGATTCAAAACTCAATGGAAGTTAGTGTCTAGGATCCTTAAACATAGGTAGTTAGCCCTACAGAAGTAGGTTGACTATAAAATCGTGAATTGAGTTCAAGATGGTCCTTAAAAGTTTCCCTGACAACAAACCTAAAATCTTGATGAAATGATTTCCTTGAGAGCACCCAATGCCCAACGTTTTCCTCTAATTTATTTACAGCTCTTGCATTTGTTTGTTTCCTGCTTGCTTGATTTCGATTTACTGCATCAATCTACAACTCTTCTTTTTCGCTTTAGCCCGCGTTTGATCTGATATTTTTCCATGCAACCTTTGGTCTCTGTGGATTTGATCCTGAACCACTACAATGTACGCATCTGTACGCTTGCAGTGTTTTCTCGGGCGAAAACCTGAGCTATCTGCAACATGTATTGTTATTGCAGGGTAATGTTGATTTTGTGGAAGGTGGAATATGTTTTCTCAAGCATTTGAGATTTTGTGATTGATTCACCCCAATACCTCAATTTCGCTACAACGCCCAACACGGCGGAATTGTAATACATTACTTTGTCAAGGTTCTGAAATCTCAGGCTTTTCCACTCATCTCGAGCAAGTGGAAGCGTTATATCGTTCTGGTGATCAAAACGGTCCTTCAGGATCTTCCAGAGTTCTTTGGGATCTGTCATGTGCGCATAGTCATAGATGATGCTTTCATGTAGGTGTCTTCTAAGGAAGATCACCGACTTCACCTTATCTTGGTCAGTCGAAGTGTTTATTTCTTTAATTGTTTCTGATAACCCTAAAGATACCAAATGCAGTCTGACATCGGTAGTGTAAGATATATAGTTAGCATCAATGATATCCAGGGTTGGAAATCGGAGCTCTCGATGTTTACCATTAATTTTCTAAAATTAACAATAGTAAATTTATTAATAAAGTAAAGCTTAACAATTATTATTATTTATTAAAATATGCGAGGTGCTGGAATAAATAACAAAATTACAAATGATAAAATTGCATAGAAAATTAAAATAAAAACCATCACTTTCTCCTCGGGAGAAAATTCTCCTACGAGTAAACTGTAACAAGCAAAAAGTATAAAACCCATTACAAAAGCTAAAAACATGTTAAACATTTTTTTAAGAACGATGCAAAATTTTGGACAGAATTTGAAAGAATATGTGATGTTTATTTCAAATGATGAGTGAAAAAATGAATGAAATGTGAATGTATTTATATATTAAGAAAACACTATTTATTAGTCGTTAACTAGCCGTTAATTAGCCGTTGAAAAACAAAAAAAAATTTATAAATTTTGCTTATAACCGTTGGAAATAATTAGATAAAACGAAAATTATTCTAGAAATATTATTATGCAATTAAAGATGATTTATCATTTAAAAATAATTAATTTATATAGATGACAAAGTCTTCTTTTATAATAATCATAATATAAACACGAGTTAAAGATAAATATTTTAAAATATTAAATGAGTAAATCATGGTGAACAAAATCATCCATTAAAGAGTAGAATAAATTAATTATGAGGACCAAGTCATCCATTAAACAGTAAAATAAGATAAATCATGGTGACTAAAGTCATCCATTAGAACAATAAAACAAAAAAATTCTGGTGACTAAAGTCATCCACTAAAATTGTGGGTAACTAAAATATGATAACATAATCATTCATATGAAAATAATTAAGATAGTACAACCGTCCGAAATGGTGAATAAAATAACCATTTTAAAATAAAAAAATTAAAATGGGGTAGTAGACTCATACTCTGATAAATTAACTTATTTACGCATAACCTTATGGTAGAGCAATCGTGCTGATAACATGTTATAATATTACTATCATTTTATCATATAGATAAATGTAATTAAAGATGAAAATTTATACCTGTGAAATTTTGGAATACAGATATAATGGAACGAAGGAGAAAATAGAATAATTGAAAGTAAGAAGAACATATGTTATTGATGCGTTTATGAATGAAGAAGAGTACATCCTTTTATAGATGAAACTTTCGACAATACGTACTATATTTAATAAATTGACGTAACAGATGTGAGATCCACTCCATTCGTTACGTCTTTTTACAATAAATTCCTTATTTTAAAATTTAAGCTTAAAAAAAAATCTTAACTCATAAATGCGTTGTTTTAATCTTAATAAATTTCATATTTTTCGTAATGTTATGTTTTGTTAGTGAATATTTAACGGTTGAATTTTGACTAATCGTATTACAAATTATTTATTTTTATATGTGCGAGTTACAAATATCAAAGTGACTTCACTTGATGGTACAAAAATAAATAACTTTTGTTTTGGGAAAATCGCATAAAAAACTCTCAAAGTTGCACTTTCTGACACTTTAAACCTTGAAATTTTTGACTAGCACTTTTAACCTTAAAAGTGAAATTTTTATCATAAAAAACCTTTAACGGGTTTACTTGTTCTTAAAGTCAAACAGTTGACTGGTACTACATGTCAATATGATGATGTGTTAGTTTTTTTAAATAAAAAATCTAATTAATAAACAATAAAATACATTAAAAATCAAAAAATAGGAAAAAATTCAAAAAAATTCTAAAAATTAAAATTAAAATTTCAAATTTAAAAAGCAGAAAACTTAAAATTCAAAAGTAATAAATATTTAAATATATAAAATAAAAATAATCATAAAAATAATAAAATAAATAAAAATTTCAAAAAGTTGGAATAAACCATAAAAATATAAAAGATTCAAAAAAATTTAAATTTTAAACTTAAAAATTCATAAAATTTAAAGTTCAATTTTTGTTATTATTATTAAATAGCGATATATTTTTTCCTTCATTTAAGATTTTTAAAGATATCTCATAACCTATCATTTGATAGCATTTTTGAATTTTTGTAAATTTTAAAGTTTAAACTTTATTGTTTTTTAATTTTAATATTTTAATATTTTAATAATTAATATTTAATCGTTGTTTCCAATTTTTTGGAATATTTTATGTATTATTTGGAATATTTAGCTTCTCGTAGTTGGCTTTGAAAGTAATTTTTTGTCATCTACATAAAAAAGGAACTTTCCATTTCTAATGCAAGTCGGTTTAATTCTTTCATGTCCACTTTATTTGATCATATATAAAAGTTGATGTATATGATTTGTGTTTATACAAGTAGCAAATCTCATTATCCATATTCAAACCGTAATGAACTTTATAAAATTGAAATGAGAAATTGTAATGAATATTTCAAAGCCTAAATATATAAATGTCATATTTTATTTTTTAATTTTATGATTTTTTAAGTTTAAATGAATATTATGGATTGTAGTTTGCAATAAGATTAATCAAAAGTCAACCGTTAAACTTTCATTTATGATTTCAAATTATCTTCAATTGATCTCTTTTTTAATCTTTTCTCGTTGAAATGAATGTTAGATTTATCCAGTTTATAAAACATAAATCATACTAGTCTCTGATTGATAAGAACTAGAGCAGAAGCGTACCTGATGAATATAGGGAATGATATAAGGAATGTATCTTCCAAAGCAAACCCCGAATGACTTTTGTTCTTTGGTGATCGGGTGCATAGAGTTTTTGTATTTTCTGCTAGGGTTGCTTTGGGGACCATAACTCTCTATTTATCGAGAATCAATTTCTTCGGCCCCTCGTAAATTTAGAAATTGTCAAAGGTATCCACACATTAATTTTCCATAACATTTAGGCCCATAACCTTTTCTTTATCACAAAGTGACCACTATAAAATAGGTTAATTAATTAATGCCCTAACACATTTAACCTTAACATATTTGACCCCACCTAATGGTTTTTACAATCTTCTATTGGGTCATATATGTGCCTGAAAATGAGATAGACTTTATGAGTTCAAATATGCCATTAATTCCGAGAGCATAAAACAATCTCGTCCATTGACTGAAACAATATAGGATCATTGCGGCTTTTGTTATATTACTCATAACTAAACCTTCCATAGTCACTAAAATCAATACAGCCAAATGACATAGATCAATTATGAAAAATATGGCATGAAAATCACATGAAAGGCGGTTACTACATGTCGATTTTCAATTGGTCCTACTTTAGTGAGATCCTTTAACATTGTACAAAGTGTAAACTGAAACTTTTTTAAAACTTTAATTCTTATCAGAAAAATGTGTATAACAAAACCAAATAACAAACTCCCACTAAACTGAATAATCCTCAAACACCAAAATGCCCATTCAAGCAGTATGCTCATGAAAGACCTTAGGAACAATACCTTTTGTAAGAAGATCTACTAACATAGAGTTTGTCCCTATGTGTTCTACAGAAATCTCTCCACTTTGTACCCTTTCCTTTACGACTCGGTATTTAATGTCTACATGTTTAGACTTTACCGAACTCCTATTTTTGTTGGAATACAAAACATCTCCCTTGTTGTCACAATATAACTTTAGTGGTCTTTTAATCCCTTCCAGAATTCGCAGTCTTGTGATAAAGTTTTTCAGCCAAATTCCCTGATTGGATGCCTCATAAACTGCTATCAATTCTGCTACCATGGTGGAGGAAGCTACGAATGATTGTTTTGCACTACGCTAGGAAATAGCTCCACCTGCCAACAGAAAGACAAATCTCAATGTAGATTTTCTACTATCTTGGCATACAGGATAATCAGAATCAGAATACCCAATGATCTCCAAATCATCTGATCTCTGATATGTGAGCATATAATATTTTGTTCTCTGCAAGTACCTCAAGGCCCTTTTGGCTGCTTTCAAGTGGTCCATGCCTGAATTGCTTAAGTATCTGCCCAAAACTCCAACTATGTACGCAATATCCGGACGAGTACAAATTTAAACATACATTCTCCCTACTGCCGAATCATAAAGGATCTTCTGCATCCCCTAAATTTCAAGATTTCCTTTAGGATAGGGCACTGACTGAGACAAAATTTTTCTCCCTTAGCGACTGGTGTATTACCTGGTTTGCAATCCTGCATGCCAAATCTATTAAGTACTTTATTGATATAGCTCTTTTGTGATAATCCAAGAATTCCCCGAGAACGGTCTCGATGAATCTCGATCCCTAATACAAAGATGCTTCACCAAGTTCTTTCATCTCAAAATTTTCCTTAAGAAATCTCTTAGTTTCAACCAGCATGCTCATATCGTTAGCGACCAATAATATGTCATCGACATATAAAACCAGGAAAATACACTTGCTCCCACTGAACTTTTGATACACACAATCCTAAACCAAATTCATCTCAAAGCCAAAAGAGATGATAACCTAATGAAATTTGTGGTACCATTGACGAGAAGCATGTTTGATCCCATAGATGGATTTCTTTAATTTGCAAACCATATTCTTTGCATCAGCTAAGACAAAGTTTTCTGGCTGCTCCATATAATTTTTTTCATCAATGTCTCCATTGAGAAACGCCGTTTTGACATCCATCTGATGAAGCTCTAAATCATATTGTGCAACAAGGGCCATGGATGTCCTCAAATACTCCTTCGATGAAACTGGAGATAAGGTTTCTTTTTAGTCAATTCCCTCTTTCTGAGTATAGCCTTTAGCTACTAGACGAGCCTTATATTATTCTACATTACCATTTGAATCCCTCTTGGTATTAAATATCCACTGGCAACCAATAGGTTTCTTTCCTTTTGGTAACTGAACGATGTCCCAAACCTGATTGTCTAGTATCGAACGATACTCATTTGTTGCTTCAATCCACTTATCTGAGTTGGAACTACTCATAGCCTGACGAAAGTTGATAGGATCATCTTCCATAAGAGTTTGATTTTCCTCATGTTCCATCAAAAATACTATATATTCATCCGGAATAACATTTTTCCTTACTCTAGTGGACCGCCTTAAAGCAACTTGATCTCGTTGCAGTAGCTCTTGAGGATTTTGAGTTTGACCTTCATGATCGAAATCATCGACTTCTTGAGTTTGAGGAATAACTTCAGTATCAACCTGAGGATCTGAATTTGCTTTATCCAAAGCAACTATATGAATTGGTATAGAAACCTGAACCGAGTCTTCCTCAAATATGGTATCCCTCACTTCATTTCTCCCCCCAAACTCTACATCCTCAAAGAACATAGTTGTTCACGTCTCAAAAATATTCTTTACAGTGAGATCATATAACTTATAACCTTGAGATCACTTAGAATAACCACTAAAGTAACTGCTTATAGTTCTTGAGTCCAATTTCTTTCATATGGCTTATATGGCCTAGCCTCAGCTGGACATCCCCATATCTGAAGGTGCTTTAGACTAGGTTTTCTGCTAATCCAAAGCTCATAAGGGATCTTAGTAGTCGCTTTAGTTGGTACCCTATTAAGAATGTAAGTTGCAGTCTTAAGTGCCTCTCTCCAGAGTGATTCAGGTAAAGTAGAATGATTAATCATACTCCTCACCATGTCTTTCAGTGCAGTTCCTTATCTCAGAAACACCATTCATGCTGGGAGACCCAAGCATAGTGTACTGAGGCACAATTCCGCACTCCTCTAGGTATCTGGAAAATGGTCTTGGACGTTGTTCACCTGAACCATCTTATCTACCATAGTATTCACCACCACAATCAGATCTGACACACTTTATCCTTCAGCCAAGTTGGTTCTCAACCTCGACCTTAAACTTCTTGAAAACGTCCAGAGACTCCGATTTTTCATGAATAAGAAATAAGTATGTATATCTAGAGTAATCGTCATTGAATGAAATGAAGTATTGTTGACCGTTCCAAGATGGAGTAGGAAACGACCCACAAATATTTGTATGTATCAACTCAAGGACTTTCATAGCTCTATATGCACCTAATTTCTTATGTTTGGTATGTTTTCTTTAATGCAATCTACACATATATCACAATCAGTGAAGTCAACAAAAATGAACATATCATCAAACACACGTCGCTCAATTTTATTTCTGGAGATGTGACATAGGCGTTTGTGCCACAAGTTCCTGAATTTTTATTTTCAAACTTACGTTTAGTGCCCCTTGATTCAACACTTAAACTTTCCTCATTAGAGTTTAAAATGTCAAACATATAAAGACTGTGATCATCTAAAAGTTTACCGATTCCAATAAGAAGTGAATTTAAAGAAAAAGTAGCTTTTTCATTCCCAGTTAGACAAGAATAACCAAATTTGTCTAAATAAGGATCGGAAACCAAATTTTGTCTCAAAGATGGTACAACCAAAATGTCTTTCAAATTCAGAAAATAACCATAACAAAACAACAATCTAAAATGCACAACTGCCTCCACATGCACCAGAATCCCATTAGCCACATGAATGCGTCCTTCAACATCAATTGGGTTTCGGTAGCTCAGGCAACCCTGAAGTGAAACTCTTATGTTAATATTGTAGTAGAGTCTAACCACCAAATGTTTCTAGGAACTTCAACTAAGTTCATTTCTGAACAGACCAAAGCAAGGAACATACCTTTCTTAGCACGCTAAGCATAATATTTTTGGCAGTCCTTCTTCATGTGTCCACACTTCCCGCAAAAGAAACAGGTACCCTGATCCTTAGTCTGTTTCTTTTGGGTAGGACTTTTAGCAGCATCATCCTTAATAGATTCAAATTTCCTTCTTTTTCCCTGACCCTTATAGGTGTAAAAAATATGAGCACATTCAGTCATTTCTTTCTTTATAATATCTTCCTCTTACACACAATACGCAATGAGCTCATTAAGAGACCATTTCTCTTTCTGTTTGTTATAACTAGATTTCAATTGATTGAATTGAGGAGGAAGAGAGTTCAAGACAAAGAAGATGAACACTTCAGCCAGAAACTCAGTCTTAAATGTCTTGAGCTTTGAAAGAATGTTGGACATTTCCAAAATGTACCCCCTTATGTTTTATTTGTTGTGATATCTCATCATACTAAAGCGATGCAAAAGCATGCTTATTTCCGCCTTATCGCTTATTTTCGCCTTATCGTTTATTGAAAAGCACAAATCCATCTCGGTAAGGAACTGTTTGAGATCATTGATCTCTTCACCACCTTTGAAGGTTTCTAAAATGGTGTCCTTAATGATCATCAAACCAATGCGATTGGAACGCTCCCACTTCTCATATACAACCTTATACTCAGCAGTGTTGGTATCCGTAGGAGAAGCAGGTTGTTCCATCCTCAGCACAAGATCAAGATCCATACACCTAAGAACAATCGTAACTTTACTTTTCCACTCAGTAAAATCAGAACCCGTAAGTTTTGGAATTGATCCTAAGTTGACAAATAGAGTAGCAACATTTGCTGAAAAAGAGAACAAAGCCTAATTAATGATTCACTAAGTGAAGAAAATCAATAATAAATATCAAAAAAATTGTACATGTCCCATCCAAGATATCAAGTGTACATTAATATCAAGTCTTTGGACAATAATATTAACTACTAGTGGTACTCTTGTTGTAACGATCAAATATTGACAATAATTCATGATAAATAATAAACCTTAATTTGGACTGATTTATCATTCACATGTTTAAATCCATATAATTGTCACGTGTTCATCATCACAAGTGTATGTGTATTTTGACCAAATATTAAACCTTCCTTTGGACCAATCTAATATTCGCATGAATATACACACAGTTACGGATCTAACACTAGATTTTACCAGGTGCAAACATTTAACTACATTGTATATTTATATATGATTTTTTTCTGCGATTATATATAATTATGAATAATTTTATATAAGTATTTAGTTCTATTAGTATATTTTAAATTGGGACAAAACTAAAACATTGTAAAACTTATGAATTTGATTGCATTTATAGCCAGTCATCTTTGTAATCAAAAAGAGAAAAAAAAAAGATAAACGATAAACACATACAGTTTTATCTTTTCACTCAAAGGATAATTTTTTTTTTTTTTTGACACAACTCAAAGGATAAATAAAAAAAAGTATTCGGTAGTAAGCGTATTCAAGGAATACTTACCATTTAGTTATTTGGTTTGGTAAACGAACGATGTTTAATGGAGATATTGATTTTGCTATTTCAAAATAAAGTTAATTATTAAAAGAAACAGAAAATATTGTTAAAGAAAAAAAACAAAATATATACAATGAATATAAGGAAATAGGGATTTACTTTTTGGAAATAGAAAAAAATATGATATTGTTAAAAGAAGTATATAAAATAACTATCAATAAATAGAGGTCCAATAAAAAAGGACTGAAATCGAATAAAAATGAGACGAAAAAGGCGAATCAAACAGTTATTTAGTACGGCGGTTTCCTATGTTTACTCGCCACTACAACGGTGGTTGAGGATCAAAGTTCCGATGNGGTTTCTTCTCAACCCAGCACACGACCTAGAAGTATTTCCCATGTTCTCGTTTGAGAATCATGATGAAAAAATCAGGAATTGGGGCTTTCTCGATTCGGTTATAAAAGCATTTGGTGTTGTGACTCAATTCCAACATCTTCACTCCCCTTTCTCTCAAACATTTTCCAAATCCAGTATCTTCAATCCATCACCACAATGGCTGATAATCTACATAGGCACTTACAAGATCTCGATCTCGGCATCCTTGATGAACAAGTGGTTCTTCCGGCAGAGGTGGTGGTTCAGGCGGCCATGGAGAACCAATTTGTATTGGTGGGCCGTCCGGTTATGCTGCGAAGACAAAATATGCGATCCATAATTGCAAATCTCCCTCAGTTATGGGGTCTTGATGGAGTGGTCTATGGGCGAATTGTTGCGGGTCGTTGTTTTCAGTTTGTATTTTCTTCAGAAGAATCACTCAATGCGGTTTTGCGAAGGGGACCTTGGGCTTTCACAGAATGAATGTTAATCATGGAGCGATGGACGCCACTCCTTAACCTTCAAGAGATGCATTTCATACAATCTGGATCCAAATCGTGGGATTTCGTTTCAGTACTTGAACCGAGAAGTTTTGGCACATATTGGACGTGCTATCGAGCAGTTAATGGAGATTGACTATGTTCCGATTCTAGCCAATTCGTGTGGAGTATGTGCGTGTTCAAGTCAGTTGGGATGTGCGGGAGCCTCTTCAATTTCAGAGATACTTCTAATTCACTCTGGGAGTCAACACTTTACTCTACTTGCACTACGAAAGATTTAGGGGCTTCTGTGACATTTGCGGTCTGCTCACACACGATCCTGGACACTGCCTTTTCCCAGTTGGTATTGATGAGCAGTGAGGTCCAAATGATAATGATGGAGGTGATGAAGCTCCACATAGGAGGCAAAATGTTGGGCTTCGTATCCAGGAGATTCCTGATAATTTGCAGAATAGAGAAGCCATGGGCCAGCCTGAAGTTCATGAGGTTCATCCTTATGAACATGCTAATGGTTTTGTTGACCAGGGAGAAGGTGCGAGCGTCGAAACACCTCCCACAGAACAAGCTCCAGAAACTATGACAGAGATTACTGGTGCTACTACAGAACATAATTCGGCAAGAAGAGAGAGATCACCGGATGAGCTGATGCATTTATTTGCGACGTATGCAGAGACAGAGGGAGATCATGAGAGGGAGAAATGTAAGAGGAAGTTTGTAGAAACTATTTGGAGTGAAAGCCAGAGAAGAGTCAAGCTGTTGGAACAAGGAGAGGGAAGTGGCGAAGTTCATGAGCTAGACCCGATGGATAAAGGCAAAGCTATTATGAACACTGAGGAACCATCGACATTGGGCGTAAGGTTTGGTACACCTCTGGATGTTTTTGATTATGGTGGGACTGTTTTGGTGAATGCAAGAGCAGTAGAGGCTGTAGAAGATACTACTAGCACTGATGCAGAGAATACTCATGCTAACAGTAATGATTCGAACACACAGAAGGGATTGGTGGAGCCTAAGTCACCCAAGCAACCATGAATACAACCGTTTGAAACTGTCAAGGATTGGGCATTGACTTGACAGTTCGACGCCTAAAGGAAATTCAACGGAAGAATCTCTCAGACATCATATGCCTGTTTGAGACAAAGCAACAGAATGAGAAGATCAGAGAGCTGTGTCATGATATGGGATTTGATCATTGGTATACGGTTCCGCCAATTGGTTTTAGCGGGGGTGTTGCTTTGTTATGGAAGAAATAAGTAGTTATAGATGTTACTTTCTCTTCTCCTAATATTGTAGATTGCTTTGTGAAGTTTAATGAAAATCAGTTTTTTGCTTCGTACATCTATGGTCATCCTGAACCGAGCCAACGAAACTATCTATGGGAAAGGTGAGAGAGAATATCTACAACAGGAACTGCTCCCTGGATAATTACAAGTGATTTTAATTAGATCAGAAATAATACAGAGAAACGTGGAGGCCCATTAAGAGCTGATAATAGTTTTACAGACTTCAATAGAATGATATCTACTTGTGGTATGAATGATTTGCGATATATAAGAGACCATTTTTTGTGGAATGGAAAACATCATACTCATGACGTTCAGTGTTGCTTAGATCGCACAGTGGTTATTACAGAATGGTTGGCCATGTTTCCTTATGCACTAATGGAGTTCTTACCTTACGAGGGATCCGACCATAGACCTGTTATCGTCCGAATATCAGACCACATTGAAACTCGTCAACCTTTATTTCGCTATGATAGCAACTTGCTTTCTGGTGAAGGTTTTAAACAGACAGTGGCTAGTGAATGGGATCGTAGTGGTGTTGTTGGTGCATCATTCAATTCTAAAGTATCACAAATTAGAAAAGTAATCTCAAAGTGAAGGAGACAACATCGACCAAATGTTGCAAAGAGAATTACTTATTATAAATAGATGATTGATGATGCTTATTCGCAAAGGGCATCTACTATTGTCCGTAGATCAATCCAAAAGAAATTAATTTGTGCTTATAAAGATGAAGAACATTTCTGGACGATGAAGAGCAGAAATAATTGGCTAAGGCTTGGCGATAGAAATACAAAGTACTTTTTCGCTAGCACCAAGAATCGACTTGCACGCAATAGGCTCCTGTTTATCGAAGATACACAAGGAAACATTCACAGAGGGGATGAAGTTATCTCTCATGAAGCGATACACTACTTTAGTGATTCTTTTAGTTCCACTAGGTGTTAACATATGAGATATGATAAAGTCTTTGATGGTCTCAATAGACGAGTTACTGATGACATGAATCAACAACTAACTGCGTGGGTGACTGCAGTTGAGATACAAAATGATGTGTTTGCCATCAGATCAACGAAAGCGCCTGGACCTGATGGCCTTACTGGAGCTTTCTTTCAACATTTTTGGGAAACTACTAAAGATGATATCATCAAGGAAGTTAATGATTTTTTTGATATTGGCCGCTTAAGTGATGAGGTTAACCACACGAATTTGTGTCTCATACCAAAGGTTGACACGCCGAAAGTGATGGGAGACCTTCGATCTATCTCACTATGTAATGTTAGATACAAAATCAACTCAAAGATTTTGGTACAACGGTTGAAACATCATCTTCCTAGCCTTATTTCCGACAACCAAGCTGCATTTATTCTGAATCATCATATTATCGACAATGTTATCATAGCCCAAGAACATTTACATTCTCTGAAAGCGCAAAAACGTTGGGCTAACTCTTATATGGTAATCAAGACCGACATTTCTAAGGCCTATGATCGACTTGAGTGGGACTTCCTCCGAGACACGATGATACATATGGGTTTTAGCAGTACTTGGATACGATGGGTAATGAGTTGTGTTCGATCCGTGATTTTCCCTTTATTAATTAACCGTGCTCCTCATGGAAGTATCCAACCGGGTCGTGGCATTCGTCAAGGAGATCCGTTGTCTCCTTATTTATTCATTATGTGTGCCGAGATTCTCACACATATGCTATCTAAGGAGTCTAGGATGGGGAAGCTAAAAGGAATGAAAATCAGCGGGCAAGGTCCATGTATTTCCAATCTAATGTTCGCGGACGATGTTTTATTCTTTTGTCACGCTCATCCACAGTCTTGTAAAGCAATAAAGAGGGTACTTACTGAGTATGAAAGTGCATCGGGGCAGGCATTTAACTACCATAAATCGGCTATAAAATTTGGCAAGAGAGTGGGATCAATGGTTCGTACCCGATTACGACATCTTCTTAACATTCATAATGATGGCAATGATGGTCAGTACCTTGGATTACCTGAGGTCATTGGTGCTCAAAAGAAAGATGTATTTCGGTTTGTTGTGGATAAGGTGAAGCATCGCACCGCGGAATGGTCTAATCGTTTTTTATCGGAAGCGCGGAAAGAGATTGTTCTCAAAATAGTGGCTCTAGCTCTACCCATCTACACTATGAATTTTTTTTTTAAAATACCTAAAGGTATTTTTCAAGAACTTGAAAGTGAACTAAATCAATTCTGGTGGCGAAAGGGAGGTAGAAAGTCAATGCATTGTGATGCACCCAAGATCTCTGAACAAGAAAAGACAGACTTTTAGATCTGTG
>OVAN01008876.1:0-17619 GCA_900406275.1 Anastatica hierochuntica | reverse complement strand
TGATGAACAATTGGTATTGTCCCATGTCCTTCTCGTCCATTCAGTGCTACCGTAGTAGTGAAAGGTGGTGCTACGTATGCTTTAGGATGCTCCCTTCTTGATAAACATGGCGTAGTGCTTGATGAACACGTCGGAGAGCTAATTGAAGTTGTTGATAGTGTTAGCATTCAGACGTGAGATCCAATTGAGGGTTGCAGCTGGATGGACTGGGTTTAAGCCAATTCTCCGCCTTGATTGGCGCCTCCCGCCTCCCTTTGGCCTCCATTAGTAGGTTGAATATCCTTTGCGTGTTCCCCAGGAGCTAAGCCAGGGTGGCTTGCGCTTGCGCCAACTCCTCTAGCCTTTTTCTCGATCTCCGGTCTTATTCCTCTTGTCTGCTGGTCCTCTCGACCAACGGGGCAAAGATGCCACACATGTTTTCCGGGACCTGATCCAGCGCCTCCTGCACGTTGATCGTTGGTGTTGCTTGCTCTTGGTCGTGATTCACGTTGATCGGGTTGATGTTGCTGTCATTGTCAACTCCTGAAGGAGGTGTGATGGTTCTTCCATCGTTGTCGTTGTCTCCGGACATGGTTTCCTGAGATCAAAGAAAAACAAAAATAGAGAACAAAAAGCTGGTTCGACTTACTTGAGGTTTGACAGTGAAATATCGATGTAGCGAAGCGGAATCCACCCTCCTTCTAGCGCCAATTGTTGGATCCGAAATCCATACAGAATATCGGGTGCACAATTTACAGTATAATATACGAAAAAGGTCTTAATTTTATAGATTTCTAAGGAATAAGTTTACATGTGTGATCGCTTGCGAGGTGGGATTATCTGAGAGAGCTTCTTCATTCAGTTATGCAGCTAGGTCTTCTCTTCTAGTACGCTCATTAGTCATCCCTCCGGCTGGGCAGCTCGTCAGGTCGTCAGGTTGTCAGGTCGTCAGGTTGTCAGGTCATCAAGTCGTCAGGTCGTCAGGTCGCCAGGTCGTCAGGTCGCCAGGTCGTCAGGTCGCCAGGTCGCCAGGTCGTCAGGTCGTCCAGGTCACAAGGTCGTCAGGTCGCCAGGTCGTCAGCTTCAGGTAGGTGGGACAGCTAGACAGCTAGGCAGAGAGCTTGAGAGCTAGGCAGAGAGCTTGGGAGCTAGGCGGAGAGCTTGAGAGCTAGGCGGAGAGCTTGAGAGCTAGGCGGAGAGCTTGAGAGCTAGGCGGAGAGCTTGAGAGCTAGGCGGAGAGCTTGGGAGCTAGGCGGAGAGCTTGAGAGCTAGGCGGAGAGCTTGGGAGCTAGGCGGAGAGCTTGAGAGCTAGGCGGAGAGCTTGGGAGCTAGGCGGAGAGCTTGAGAGCTAGGCGGAGAACTTGAGAGCTAGGCGAGACCTCCATGATGTTATGTCTCTCTTCTAAATAGATGGGTGCTAAAGAAAGATGTAGAAATTTATAAGTGAAGAAGAAGTAGAAGACTTTCCTGCGAAGACAAGCGTGTGAACGAGTGTCGGAATTAATGAATGAGCCCTTTATGAAGATTGCCAATGAAGATATGGATCTCTTTCCTCTTGCTCTCTTGGAATTCTTTGTGTAACTCTTCTCTTTTTGGTGTCTCTTCTTAGGATCTTCTCTCCCCCCTTTAGCACAATTCTCTCCCTTTTTATAATTGATTTCTTGGTGGAGACAATGCAATTTATGGTCATTAAATAGAAATAAATTGTCATATTAATAACCATTAAACACCATTGACCATGACTTTGACAAAACTTTGAATTGAATCTTCATGGATTTAATAATGGTTATTCGGTTCGCTTTTATTTGGGTCGAATCCTAAACCGGATTTTTGGGAGGTGAAATCCACCTTCAACAGAGTATACAATAAACTATTTTCCAAAAATGTAGACAAAGCATTAAAAAAGATGAAATTGGCCGCAAAGTAGATCGATATTATATAGAATTCTAAAATTATGTGTGACAGTTTGACTCGTCTGAAGCATCATTTTCTGTTTTGCTTTGGAGAGTTACATTGTTTTTACAATTTTTAGTATTGGACGGAATAGTCATGATAAAGTTACAATGAATCGAACTAAGCCGCTTGACAACTATTGAACAAAAAAAAACGACACTTGACAACTCGACAAAATACAAATCTCCCTCCCACATCTTTCGAAAACATTGGAATCAAATCAAAATCGTTTAGCAAATCCAAGAATATTTATACGACCAAGAAATTTCTCCCTTGTTTCGGAGCTAAACACATCATAATGTTGTCCGGCTTACAAACCAAACACGAACCACACCATGCTAGATATTCAATGTGAGTGGGTGGGACATTATTATTATTTTTTTATTAATTTTTTTAGAATAATTAAGAATCCTTTTTAGAGTTCTTAGCGATTTTAATCTATTATTGCAAAAACTCCAAACAGGATTCTTAAATAAAATTTTTCTATTTATTTAAACAAAATCTGAAATATTTTCGAGTATTTTTATGTATATTTTCGGGTATTTTGGGTTCGGATCGAGATATTTTAAACAGATCTGAAACGGATCTGAAACTCCAAAAATCGTAAACAGATCTGTATCATATCCAAAAACTGAAAAACAAAAAAAATGGATCTGAAACGGAGCTGAAACGAAACCGAAACGAATATTTTCGGGTATTTTGGGTTCGAATCGTAAACAGATCCGAAACGGATTCGAAACTTNATCGGGATATTTTAAACAGATCCGAAATGGATCCGAAACTCCAAAAATCGTAAACAGATCCGTATCATATCCAAAAACTGAAAAACAAAAAAAACGGATCTGAAAAGGAGCCGAAATGAAACCGAAACGGATATTTTCGGGTATATTTGGTTCGAATCAGGATATTTTAAACAGATGTGAAACGGATCCGAGATTCCAAAAATCGTAAATGAATATGTAACGGATCCAAATACCGGAAAACAAAAAAAACCAAAAAAACAGATCCGAAACTGATCCGAAAATGAAGTTATTCTGACCCTTAAAAAAAATAAAAGTAAGAGACGCGGTTAAAAACCGGTTTTTACGCAAGGATTTTTAAAACCGGTTCTTGTAATTTCTTTTTTTTTTCTTTTTTTTTAATTGAAAAATCTTAAGAAACGCGGGTAAGAACCCGCTTTGCTTAGAGCATAAACATTGCATCTTCTAATAGAAGCTCTTAACAATAAAAAATTAATAAAAAGAGGAGAGAGACAAGAGCTGAACAAGAATAGTCTCTTACGGAAGAAACCAAAAACCTCATTTTAAAAACCCTCTCTACACTTGTTACATTTTGATTGGTCAATTTTTATTTTTTACTTTTAATTTAATAATTAATAAATATAATATATGTAAGAAACTAGTGTATGAGTTCTTAGGGCAAGTTCATTGGGGGATCTAAGATGAGTTTCTTAGATGTGGGCCCCACATTTTTTAGCAAGAAACAGCTCTAGCAGATCCTAAATAAGGATCGGTTTTTATGAATTTTTTGAACTGTTTGCGGGCCCCACCGACACGTGGCGGCCCGCGAATGGTTCTTTTTTTATTTTTTTTTTAAATCAGAAAAAAAGAAAATTTAAGAAACCCCTATTCGGTTTCTACAATGAACATGGCCTTAGCGGTCTTATGGTCTCGGATAAGTTTACCAATTAAAAACACACACACCCATTAAATAGTGTAGGTTGGGCAAAAGTAAAAGAAGAGAAGATTCTAGCATGCACCATCAAATAATTGAAAGATACAATAGAAAAATGTTTTCAAGCGTACGTAACGTTCACTATATAAACCAAGGCTACGATATGTGTTACTTCATCAACCAATACAAAACAGAAAAAACGTAAGTGAAAGCTTTAAAAAAAAAAGAGAAAGATAAATGGCGACGTCAGGAACATACATGACGGAGGTTCCATTGAAAGGAACGGCAGAAAAACACTACAAGGCATGGAAGAGCGAGAACCATGTCTTCCCTGATGCCATCGGCCACCACATCAAAAAGGTCACCGTTCACGACGGGGAACCTGACTCTCACGGGTCTATCAGGAGTTGGAACTACACTTGGGGTATACATTTACATATACTTTCTCTCTTCATATGTGTGTGAACATATGAAAATAACTTCAAAAACAAATGAGATTTTCTAAATGTAAAATATTTCCAACTATAAAATATTTTAAAAATAGATGTAAAGTCTAGCGTTTGCGCTTATATCTTTGGAGATTCAACTAACAACGCATGAATCTGTGTGATATTAAAGATGGAAAGGAGGAAGTATTCAAAGAAAAGAGAGAAGTAGACGATGAGAATTTAAAGTTGGCGTTAAGAGGATTAGAAGGTCACGTAATGGAGCAGCTCAAGGTGTTTGACGTCGTCTACCAATTTATTCCCAAACCAGAAGGTAATTGCGTCTGCAAAATCACAATAATATGGGAGAAACGTAACGATGAGTACCCTGAACCAAGCACCTACATGATATTCAACAAGAGCTTGATTGCTGATTTGGACCACCATGTCATCAAAGCTTAATCTCAACCACTATCATCATCATCATCCACCACCATCATTATCATCGTTCACCATCTCGATATATTTATTAAGATGCTTTCAATTTTTTTTTGTCATCATTAAGATGCTTTCAATATTAATAAATGAGTTCTTGTGGGAGTTTCATTTCAATGTAACCGTTTGGTCTTGTGGGAGTTCTTCATCGGGTTTCGATATAGTACGTACTAAAAAGAAAGGTTAGTAAACATCTAGTGGTATTAATTACTATTAGTTAAATCGGTTGAGCGTTTAAGACTATGGTAGAAAAGTAATTATTCCACATTTTAGAAAGAAATTATACCATCGCTATGACGTGTCTATTTTATATATACGCAACCACAAGTAGATCTAGAAGTTATTTTCAGTATAGCACAACCTACAGACTAACTATAGATTACATTAGTTTGTAAAAAAATAACTGATTCTGTTAGTTATCTAACTTCGCCTATTCTTTTAGTAATCTAACTTCTTCCTCATTATACAGACTAGCAGAAGTGTGCTAGTCCACAAGTTATTGTAATTTATAAGAATATCACATACCAAAGAAAATCAACTTTTTTTAGAAATACTCAACGTGTAAAATTTTATTATATACCATATTTTTATTACTTTTTTTTGTAGAACTAGATTTTGATTTAACTTCTCTTTGCTTATTCATGCAAATCCAATCTTAAGGGGTGTATTCATTCAGTGATTTGGAGTGATGTGTACTAAAATATAAAATCCGATGATATTTAAACAAAAATTCTTAAAACGCTTTTAGAATTCACTGATATTGGAATAGTGATTTTAAAATGTATATTCAAATTCACTTTTATTGGAAAAAATTTAACTAGTGGATTTTAAGGTGATTTAGTGAAGCTTCCTTGTTCAAAATACAAAGAATCACATCATATTTTAGGTGGGATTGCAGAGAAATTTAAAAGCAAATGACAATAATTTCTTTAATCCACCAAAATCTTCTAAAAACCCACTAAATGTTACTATGGGACGATGCAGGATCAAAAGTGCTACTATGGGACGAATAAATCCTATGTTGCCTCTATAGGAGCAATAGTAAGCGATGTAATTCTAGTCAACTAGATCCAAGATTTAGTTCTCTAAAAATTCTAGTAAAGCAAATCATTAAGTATGAGGAGTATGCCTACTAACCTCATTACATTGCTCCTCGATTTCGTGTTTTAGTTTGAGAATGTACTCGCAGCTCACATACATATTGTTCAAAGCAGTTGCAATCTCAGTTCTAGTGTTTTCTACACTGATACCTGATACGATGCGTAGAGTGTATTATCGCAGAAAGAAAGCTCACGAAACAGAGGTAGAGACACAGAACAAAAACATGGGAGGTCAACACCAATCTGACTAAAGTGTTGATTGTTTTGAAGCAAAGTCTTGGAAGCATTTGGAGGGTTTGGCCTCAACTTATTAACCTACTATAATCTACTATAAATAAGAAACTTTACGGAAACTTTCTTTATCTTTGTGGCTTGATTGAATGTTTAATCTCATAAGGTGATGTGCCTTTTGAGTATGATCAATGTTGGTCATGAACTTGAGGGATGTCTAGATCATTAAGAGTAAAGTTTAATGGTTCTAGAGCCTCTTTCTTTTAAGCCTAAAACCGATACACTGTTCATTCTTTTAAAGAAAGTTGTTATTTTGAGATTATCTTTATTACATTTTGTATTTGTTCTCAACTTCAATACAACAAAACTCTATCATTTGGTGCGATCGTGAGCTGGTGTTCTTCGCGATGGATTCACGTGATGATTCGGCGATTTCAGGTGACGAATTTCATGGGTCGATGGTCGAACTTTCGACAGAGGTTACCGATCTCAGAGCTAGGTATGATCATTTGACGAAAACTTGCTCAGAGCTGGATCAGAGCTTGAAGGAGGCCCATTCGATGATGGATAAACGAATGGGGGCTATGGAGACGCGTATGGAGTGAAATCTGAGCCCGGTTACTCAGACTCCACAACATCTACAGAACATTCTCTTCGCCGATAAGAGCATAGAGAAAGTTTCTACACCGATACCACCCAAGAACAACCCAGCAACAAGGTTTGGCTCTCTAATCTTTTGTTGCAAGGCTTCGCGGTAATCATTACCCAACAAACAACCAGCATTGCTCAGTGCATTGATCATCGAGTTGATGTTTGAAGTCGAAATGGCTCTCCTCAAACAGCTCTACAGCACGTAGAACACATCATCCACCATCAAAGTGGTAAGCCTGTTAGGCACATGCTCATCGATCCTTACCAATTTCCTCACATTCTCAACCATAAAGAATCCTTCTAGTATCTAATAGAATCCAATCACATCCTAAATCACTTTGCTAAAACTTCCATTTCCAGTTCAGGATCTATCGACATCAAAGACTTGATTTTTAATACCATGAACTCGGTATAATCCTCACCCAACTACATCAGTGACAATATCTCTTCCACATACAGCTCAACTTCTCTCAGTTCTGGTCATTCAGGTGCACCACCAGCAAGCAGATTCAGATTGGGAGAATTGTTAATATCAGATGCCAATCTAGCTAACTTTCTAAACTTCATGTACTTCCTCAATATCAATGAACCTCTAGAATCACATTCCTCCTCTTGCAATTCACAGATCGCATAAACAACACCGTATTCTCCACAGAGACACTTCAAGATCTCATCCTTTTTTCAATAGCCATGACAATGTCCTTGAACAAATTGGTTAAGCACCCAACGAAACTCACTTGTCCAAGTTCTTGCTCCATGAGCTCAACCACATTTTTGTATTCCATCGTCCCTCTCATTGGAATGACCTTCTTAAGGTAACCAACGTAGAGTTGTAGACCTTCCTCCTCTATTTCTAATGGGGAATATAGTCGAACAAATCTCAGAATCGTAGGATGATCCCTCTGGTCTATAGCCGCCAAGAGCTTCTAGAGAAACCTCTGTACTAATTTCGCAGCGGACTCATAATCCTCCGATTCTAAAGCCATATTCACGTCTTCAATGCAATTCCCACGCTCGACTATCACATCTATATGAGAGAGAGTAACATTCACACGAGACTGAGCTAGATCGAGCTCTCATACTTGTCACTGGCCTGATTTGCGAGATCACAAGTTGGTCGAACATTCCCGAACATGTGATCAACATCTGCTTTCAAGATATCGAGAATCTCTGAAGTTGAACGAGATCCCGATCAAGCTCCGTTCGTTGCAATAGAAGCGTGTCAAGATCTGAATCCAAGTTGCGTTGGTAAGCGATGCATTCGTGAAGAATGCTCGTCATCGCGCCAACGTCCGTGAGTGACCGTATATACTCTAGTGCTTCTGGTGTACCAAATTTAACGGCGGAGGAATCCACCGAATCCGCTGAAGCATCGTCTTGTTCGAGCTTCGGCTGCCTCTTGACCACCGTTGATCGTAAGGGAGTCGATGGCATTACCGTAATTTAATTTGATTGGCGAAACTAAGATCTGATCATAGAGCCAGCTGTTGTGCTCCCTCTTTGCAACCTCCAGTGTCTATTGGACCCTCGTTTATGATACTATATATGCACATGAGATATAATTCAACATCATTCTGAAGGGAATTTCTGAGATATTATGGAGGAATTTGCTTGAATCTATTTCCGTAGTTCATAAGCTTGTGTGAAGGAATTGGTTTTTGTGTCTCCAAGATAAAGAAGATGATGTGAAGGTTGGTGTTAAGTGGACGACTCTAAGATTCAGTGATAATACAAAGCTTCGGCTAACTGGATTTGGCATAATATTCATAGGATGTCTTGCACTGTCTAGACTCAGTGCAGATCTCCATAGTCAATGAACATGACGAGGGTTCTTTTTGTGATTCTTATTTCCATTGACATCATTTTAACTCTTTTTTTGTAGTTCGTTTTCTCACTCTAATGAATAAGGGTGGTAATATTACGCATCGCTACTCGCTGCATCAGGACATTTAGGATGGCAAATAGGGACAACTAACTTATCATCATGAGCTGGTTGTAATAGGAAGTATGCTTTTAACAGTTTGGATCTCAAAATTTAGTAGTTTTGGAAAAGTAACAATGAGGATTATGATGTTTGCATAGGTTTGTGTCGAACAAATGGTTTGATGCTATTATATTTATTGAAATTATGCTTGGAAGAACTTTTTAATAGAGATGAAGCTGACCTTGTGATGAAGCTGACCGTGTGATGTAGTTAGGGACGAATCTACAACCTCACTACCAGGTGCACATGCTTCCCATGATTTTTTCCCCATTAATTTCCTTTGAGCAATTTTTTTTTTGGGATTTTTTGTGTTAGTTTTATAAAATGCTCCTTATGATTTTGAGTTGATGATTCTAGTGCGCCCCACACAACATACTTTTACATTCGCCATTGGATGTAGTAAAATAGAAAACCTATATTATGAAGAATGGAGATAGCTTTTTTGAGGCGTTGTTGTGAAATAGAGGACATTGTCTTTGCTACGAAGTGGTGCATATACTCTAGAGACAGCCATGAGCTAACCTTCTAGGCAAACTAGAAGGTCTTGTGTTGACTTACGTTATAGTATAAATTGTTTGTATAATAACGTGATTTATTCCTCCACTTTTAAAATGTTAATAAACTTCTTTCCAATGTCAAATGGCAAAAGATGGTTAATCTAGTTTTCCAATTGGGCAAAATTAATAGTAATTTATGAGAAAACACCCGGTCTAATTGCTCCGGTCAGCAGCCAATGAAAACATGCCACGTGGTCACTATTTTCCTTGCTCGATCTCGAACATAAAAGGCCATAATAATCGGAAATGTTTTGATTCCTTCACCATTGACTTTTTTGACTAAGAGAGAAAGATTTTTTTTAACAATGGGCCACAGACACAGCAAATCCAAATCCTCCGACCAGCCTCCGTCGTCCTCTTCTTCCTCCGGCAACCAAGTCCACCATGTCAAACCTTCCGGAGAACGCCGCGGTTCCTCCTCAGGCTCGAATACCGGCGGATCCGGCTCCACCACATCTGCTCCTCAGCAGAATGGTCGGATCTTAGGCCGGCCGATGGAAAACGTCCGGGCAACCTACGAGTTCGGTCGCGAGCTAGGTCGTGGCCAGTTCGGCGTTACCTACCTCGTAACTCACAAAGAGACCCGGAAACTGTTCGCCTGCAAGTCAATCCCCACGCGCCGCCTCGTCCACCGTGACGACATTGAAGATGTTCGCCGTGAAGTCCAGATTATGCACCACCTCAGTGGCCACCGGTAATTTATCTGATTCTTACGAAAAATGCTTCCTTAAGATTTTTCGAGGAATCGAATCTGAAACGCTGTTTTGGCCTCTAAAGGTTTAGTAGTAATGAGAATATATATTGGATTGGTGAATGAACATTATCCAAAATGGATAAATCTTATTAAGAAAGGTGTTAACTATTTGGTGGTCTTCCTATGCTGTTAGACTATCGTATTATCCACCATATGTTTCCAATTTAGTCAGCTTTTAACTGTAGGTTAGGTGTTTAAACTGTGGTTTGAGATCTCTTCGCCTGCAGGAACTATGATCTTTGCAATGTGAGATTTGCATTTTCCTTTTCCCTGAGTTTTGCGCGCGTTGATTTGAACTTGTAGGAACATAGTGGACTTGAAGGGAGCTTATGAGGACAGGCACTCTGTGAATCTGGTGATGGAGCTGTGTGAAGGAGGGGAATTGTTCGATAGGATCATAGCGAAAGGGCATTACACTGAAAGAGCTGCTGCGGATCTGTGCAGGCAGATGGTTATGGTTGTGCATAGTTGCCATTCTATGGGTGTGATGCACCGAGATTTGAAGCCCGAAAACTTTCTCTTTCTCAGTAACGATGAGAACTCCCCGTTGAAAGCTACAGATTTTGGTCTCTCTGTCTTCTTCAAGCCAGGTTAGAATGGGGTAGCCATTTGATACTGCAGTTTATTACTTCATCTGTGGTGTAATTTCTGCATCTATAGTCAATCTTTCCCGGTAATGAAGTTGATACATTAATGCAGGAGATACGTTTAAGGATCTTGTTGGAAGTGCATACTATGTTGCCCCAGAAGTTCTAAAGCGGAACTATGGACCAGAAGCTGATATCTGGAGTGCTGGTGTGATTCTATATATCCTTCTCAGTGGTGTCCCGCCTTTTTGGGGAGGTATTGTCTTGACTTATCAGGAAGAGATTTCAGTTTCATGGTTTTTGATGATGGGCCGTGAATGTATAGTTTATCCTTTGTTGTTCTGTTGCGCAGAAAATGAAACGGGTATCTTTGATGCCATTATTCAAGGACATCTTGATTTTTCAGCTGATCCGTGGCCAGCGGTATCTAGTGGTGCCAAAGATCTTGTGAAGAAAATGTTAAAATATGACCCTAAAGAACGGCTTTCAGCCGCTGAAGTGCTAAGTAAGGCCCCTTCATAACATGTTTTAAAAGTTATCAAAAACCTGCATTTGTATCCAATATTCACATGTTTTAGTACGTACCAGATCATCCTTGGATTAAAGAAGACGGGGAGGCGTCAGACAAACCGCTTGACAATGCTGTGTTATCCAGGATGAAACAATTCCGAGCTATGAACAAACTAAAAAAGATGGCCCTGAAGGTAACGAGGACACTAATTGACACAATCTTACCATCGCTACCATACTTTATGCACCTGCTCTAAAGCCGATCTCCGCTTTTCTTATATATGTTCAGGTTATTGCGGAGAACCTTTCTGAAGAAGAAATTATTGGCTTGAAAGAGATGTTCAAATCTCTAGACACCGATAAAAATGGAACAGTCACCTTGGAGGAGCTGAGAACCGGTCTCCCCAAGCTTGGTTCGAAGATCTCTGAGGCTGAAATAAAACAGTTAATGGAAGCGGTAAGTGTCTCTATCCGAGCCTGCTTACTCTGATATCTGAATATGTGTGTTTCCCCCTTGAAAAAGGCTTATATTGCTTTCGTTTAGGCTGACATGGATGGAGATGGATCAATCGATTACTTGGAGTTCATATCAGCCACAATGCATATGAACAGAATCGAACGTGAGGATCACTTGTACACCGCTTTCCAGTACTTCGACAAAGACAACAGCGGGTAAAAAACAACATTCCTTTCTTCGTTTTTGTTTTGTTCCCTGCATCTCAGTAACTATAAACATCTCACGCTCGTTGATCTTTGATTTGTTGTGTTATTAGCTACATCACGATGGAAGAACTAGAGCAAGCCATGAAGAAATACAACATGGGTGATGACAAATCCATCAAAGAGATCATCGCGGAAGTAGACACGGATCGTGTATGTATACACATTAAATCTTTTGGTTTCGGTATGCATGATCAAGTGGTTTCTTAACAGTTTCTTCTTCTATATGTTCAATTCTCTTAGGATGGAAAGATCAACTACGAAGAATTTGTAGCAATGATGAAGAAAGGAAATCCAGAATTGGTGACAAACCGACGCAGAAACAATATGTGAAAACGTTGGGAGGGGTAACAAAAACACACACAAATCTATCTCTTATGTGTTTCTCACGAGCAGAGATCTTCTGATGTTTGTTTGATTCTTACTTCAAAATTAACTTTGTGTTTTTTTGTTTCCTGCAATCTCTTTATCAAAATGTTGAATTAAACAAAAAACCATTTTTCAGTTTTGTTTCATATCCTCCTTGAGGCAATAAATAAGCAACTATCCCATTATTAAAAAAGTCGAAAATTTATAATGAATTAATAATAAAGTTTAATTTAATAAAAAAGAAAATAACAATAATGTTTGTGACATTTTCTCGGATAAAAATGTAGGACGACAAAAAATAAACGAATGCATACAAGAAGGACCGCGAGGTTCGGATCGATTTTGGTTTTTTTTTCCCCGTCTCGATAATAACAATAAGATGATGATCGACACAGCTTTCGTCTAGATTCGATTCCGATTCATTTTCCTGCAAACTAGTCTCCGGCGTGTATTCTCTGATCGCTGAAGATCCTCCTTTATTCCGACGCCGGCATATTACTCTCCGGCGGCTTGAATCATGGTATGTTATCTTCGATCTATGCGAATAGCTTAATTTTCTGCTTCCTTATTTTTGTTTTGCTCGCTCCGAATTACGATTGTTGTGTTGTGATGTGAGACGTAACGTGATGAGAGAAATCTCAGATGCTACTGATACCTCCTCTGTATTCGTTGAACTTTTACCTCTTACGATTCTAATTTTTCAATCGAGGCATCGAAATGTGAAGTAGAATTTACTGTAAGAGCGATTCATTTCGGTGTATCTCTGAGCTTATGTTTTTGATCTGCCTCATCTCGAAGAGTAGGCTTCTTGCGATCATCTATTCTAATGTAAATGCTCGTCAACATCTGTGTATGCGTAATTGTTACCAGCGTGTTCTTCTCTTGAATCAGGCTGATAGGAGAAACAGGTGTAACCAGGTCCTCCTTTTAGCATATCAGAGTTTTGGATTAGTGTTTGGAGATTTGAGTATTTCTCCTCTCTACGTCTATAAGTGTACTTTCTATGGAGGATTGAGACATCACCAAACAGAAGATACGATATTTGGCGCCTTCTCTTTGATATTCTGGACAATAACGATCCTTTCGCTCATCAAGTACATGGTTTTCGTATTAAGTGCAGATGACAATGGCGAAGGTATGGTCATTGGTTGTGTATTTGAATCCATGTGTTTCTTCTGATACATGCGGTGGGTTAGGATGTTCTTGATGTTTGGATTTCTGTTGCAGGAGGGATATTTGCTTTGTATGCTTTGCTCTGTAGACACGCAAGATTTTCTTTGCTTCCAAATCAGCAAGCAGCTGATGAGGAAATCTCCACATACTATGGCCCTGGAGATGCGACTAGAAATCTGCCTAGCTCTGCTTTCAAAAGCCTTATAGAGCGAAATAAAAGATCAAAAACAGCTTTGCTTATTTTAGTCTTGGTTGGAACTTCCATGGTAATTACAATCGGTGTTCTTACACCAGCAATTTCAGGTAATTAGGCTGCCCGTTGTTTCCCTTCTCTTTAGTAAATTTCCATTTTTATATTTTTACATGGCTTAACATCTAACATTACCTTCTTGTAGTCTCTTCGTCGATTGATGGACTTGTGGCCAAAACAAGTCTGGAGCATAGTAAGTACTGTTTGCTATTGCATTCCGTACTTAGGTATCTTGTTTATACATGTTTACACAGTTCTTCATTGTTATTTATATTTCTTTACCAATGTTGTCCTGCTTGCCTAGGTACTGTGGTCATGATAGCATGCGCTTTGCTGGTTGGACTTTTCGTTCTGCAGCACCGTGGCACAAATAAAGTTGCCTTTTTATTTGCACCAATAATGATTTTGTGGTTGCTGTCAATTGCAACTGTTGGCCTGTACAATATTGTGACTTGGAACCCTAGAGTATACAGAGCTTTATCTCCTTACTATATCTACATATTCTTTAGAGACACGGGAATAGATGGATGGCTATCCCTTGGAGGCATTCTTTTATGCATCACAGGTATATGGCCATGTTTGTTCTGAATATAGAATCAACAACTTGTAGACTATACTATCTTTCATCTTGCCAATTTTTTCCAACTTCAGGAACGGAAGCTATCTTTGCTGAACTTGGCCAATTTACAGCTACATCCATAAGGGTATATTAGCAACTTATTTTGTTCCTTAAATCATGCTGTAGAAACCTATTGGAAAGACTTTTTTCAGCAAGACATTAAGTATTGCATTGTACATTACTGGACGAATTTTGGTTTCTCAAATCTCCATGAGCAATTGGTCATATTAGGGACTTTATTTTTGACCGAACGAATTAAAAAAACTACGATGCACTATTAAAATCTGGTTATTGTTATGATCATATTTCAGCCTTATTGTTGTTCTAGTGAAGATGAAGATACAATAACATTGTGAAACCTCGTGGTTTTATGCAGTTTGCGTTCTGTTGTGTTGTCTACCCATGTCTGGTGCTTCAGTACATGGGCCAAGCGGCATTCTTATCAAAGAATTTTTCAGCTTTACCTTCAAGCTTTTACGCTTCCATTCCAGGTATTCATTTGGTCAATCTTCTCGTTTCTTTTGTCTACTACTTACGACCACTAAGAATCCCTGCAATTTTGGATTTTTCGGGTACATGTCCCAAAAGCATTACAACTTAAATAAATGAACTTCAGTGTCTGGGATGTTTCACTGGTGGGTAATATCCATGGTGCATACTTAGATCCAAATTTTCTTGTTTATTCTTTCCTGCAAGTAATATGACAATTCATTCATATGCTTCCCTTAGCTCATTGTCATATGGTCAATATGTATTTTGCTCTTTGTTTTTCAGATCCATTTTTCTGGCCGGTTCTAATGATGGCTATGCTGGCTGCAATGGTCGCTAGCCAAGCAGTCATATTTGCCACGTTCTCAATTGTCAAACAATGCTACGCATTGGGATGCTTCCCGCGAGTGAAGATTGTTCACAAACCAAGATGGGTCCTTGGCCAAATTTACATCCCTGAGATCAATTGGGTTGTCATGATCCTCACCCTCGCTGTCACTATTTGCTTCCAAGACACTCGACACATAGCATTTGCTTTCGGTAAGGGCTAACCTTCAACCATCAAACTCCAATTTCATCTTTTTATCATTAAGCTGATCCTTTGTATTCCAGGGCTCGCCTGCATGACACTCGCCTTTGTGACAACTTGGTTGATGCCTCTCATCATCAACTTTGTGTGGAATCGTAACATCATCTTCTCCGTCCTATTCATCCTCGTCTTTGGTACCATAGAACTCGTCTTCGTTGCATCAGCCTTGTTCAAAATTCCTAAAGGAGGCTGGATCACTCTCATTCTTTCCCTCTTCTTCACTTTAGTCTCATATGTATGGCACTACGGCAGCAGAAAGAAGTACCTATGCGACCAGCACAACAAAGTTCCTATGAAATCAATTCTAAGCCTCGGCCCGAGCCTCGGGATTATCAAAGTCCCTGGGATGGGCCTTATTTATACCGAGCTTGCCAGCGGCGTTCCTGCCACGTTCACTCACTTTCTAACAAACTTACCAGCGTTCTACCAAGTTGTCGTCTTTGTCTGCTGCAAAACCGTCCCTATTCCATATGTACCTCAGAAAGAACGATACCTTATTGGCCGTATTGGACCAAAAACGTACAGGATGTACCGATGTATTATCAGAGCTGGCTACAAAGATGTGAACAAAGACGGAGACGACTTTGAAGATGAACTCGTGATGAGCATCGCTGAGTTTATCCAGCTAGAATCAGAAGGCTACGGTGGCTCAAACACTGACCGTTCCATTGACGGCCGGCTTGCTGTTGTGAAAGCCTCAAACAAGTTTGGGACAAGGCTGTCTCGGTCAATCTCTGAGGCCAACATCGCAGGCAGCTCAAGATCTCAGACAACAGTAACAAACAGCAAATCACCGGCGCTGCTTAGACTAAGAGCAGAGTATGAACAAGAGCTTCCGAGGCTGAGCAGGAGAAGGATGTTCCAGTTTAGACCGATGGACACTAAGTTCAGGCAACCACAGGTGAAGGAGGAGCTGTTTGATCTGGTGAACGCTAAGGACGCGGAAGTAGCTTACATTGTCGGGCATGGTCACGTGAAGGCGAAGCGTAACGCAGTGTTTGTGAAACGGCTGGTGATAAACGTGGCTTACTCGTTCTTAAGGAAGAATTGCAGGAGCCCAGGCGTGATGTTGAATATTCCTCACATTTGTCTGATTAAGGTGGGGATGAACTATTACCTGTAAGCAAAGTGATTTTAACAGTTTCAATTACTTAAAATTTCTGTGAGATTTTGTAATTTTTGTGATGGTTCAAGTTTTACATACAACGTGGGATTGATGAACCTTACTTCTTTTTCTGTAATAATATATTCTACACAAATTCATAGTTTATGTCGGGCCTAAAGTCTACAGATCCATTAAAAAAAAAGTTGTGTGAATCATTGGGTCAGAAGCTTCGTGGGCCAGTTACGCGAGATATGGATAGGCATACCGCAACGGCGTCGCACGGATGGTCAACAGAAGGCTAAGACATTGACGAGATTTCAGGGGAGGAGATCTCGGGAGCCGGTACCTGGTTCTAGGGATGGCTAAGAGCTATAAAAACAGGGGAAGATGGAAAGCTGCTCTCCCTCTTTCTTTTTTTCTTTCGATACGATCATTAGTTAGAGATTTCAGATAAAAACATCAATTAGTCTCTTGTAAAATATGTTCTTATTGATTAATAAAAGGGAACTACAAAGTCGATCCATTTTCTCAAGCTCAAACGGGATTCGTTCCCACCTTGTTCCACGGATATACTTCTTTTAACCTAACTCAAATTAATTGTGAGATCTAACCCTCACAATTTGGCGCCGTCTGTGGAGACTTGAGTAATCGAATCCCTTACTCCGATAGCTAAGAAGATGGATCCAGCCAACGGTGGCTCAAATCAATCTGAATCCTTACCACTGGCACCGAGCAATAGCTCACCGACTCACGGAGGTTCTGGACCTCCGGAACCTCGCCGCTCTAACCCTCCAAACGAGTTTTCCCCTGCCAAAGAGGGTCGATCGGAACCTGCTGACTCTCAGCTGGCTCCCCGAAGGCTACCTGACGGTCCAGCTCCGAGACCACCAACACTCGGAGGCCCTGACCAACAGAGTCCATTCGGATCACAGCCTCCGTCATCAACCACGAGCCAGATTTCGGATCAGATGTCTGAGATCCGACAGATGATGCTACAGCTGGTGAGTCGAACCCAGGAAAATGAACGGTTGGTTCACCAGCTGGCATCCCGACAGCAACAGGTCGAACAGAAGACAAGATCGCTAGTACACTCGTCTCAGCCTTCGCAGAGGCGAGGATCAGGGGTGACCTTTCGAGATCTCGTCACTGATCCTTCTTTCCCTCGAGGACGTCTCGAGTTCTCTCCCGTTCACACAATACCCGAAAGGGAGGAACCTCCTCCCTCGCCGCCTCTCACGGGAATCATTCCTGCACCTAACCCGTTAGCCACCATGGCAATGGGAAGCAACTTAGCCAGCACGAGCTCGAGACCTAGTCAGGTCTCGCAGCAGGTATCCGAGCAGAGACATGATCTGCCTCCCCCACCTCTAATACCTAGATCTATCGATCGCGTTCCGATCCCAGC
>OVAN01008875.1:0-17620 GCA_900406275.1 Anastatica hierochuntica | reverse complement strand
TATATATATATATATATATGAAAGTTTCTGAAGGATTTAAGCTGCAAGAAGTAGCTAATTCTAGTTCTCGAGAATATTACCGCATAAAGTTAAATCGATCTCTTTATGGATTGATACAATCAGGACATATGTGGTATAATCGCCTTAGTGACTACTTGGTAAAAGAAGGATATAAAAACGATCCCATTAGTCCATGCATATTTATAAAAAAATTTGGACAAGGATTCATTATCATTGCAGTGTATGTTGATGATTTAAATATCATTGGAATTCTTGAAGAAATTTCACATACAAAGAAATATTTAAAGAAAGAGTTCGAGATGAAAGATCTTGGAAAGACAAAATTTTGTTTGAGATTAAAAATTGAGCATCTAAGTAATGGAATCCTAGTGCATCAAATGACATACACAGAAAAGATCCTTAAAAGGTTTTCTATAGATCAAGCACATCTTTTAAGTAGTCCAATGATCGTAAGAACACTTGATGTGGATAAAGATCCCTTTTATCCTCGAGAAAACAATAAGGAAGTTCTTGGTCCTGAAGTACCATACTTAAGTGCAATAGGAGCATTGATGTGTCTTGCTAGTCATACAAGATCTGAAATATCATTTGCGGTGAATTTGTTGGCAATGTTTAGCTCATGTCCAACTCGTAAGCACTGGAATGGGATTAAACATATACTTCGTTACCTTCAAGGAACGAAAGAAATGAGTTTATTCTTTTCTAAACCATCCACGAAAGATTTAATTGGTTTTGCAGATGCAGGATATTTATCTAATCCCCACAATGCTCGATCTCAAACTGGATATGCGTCCACATGTGGTGGTACTGCTATTTCTTGGCGTTCCATTAAACAAACCATTGCAGCAACTTCTTCTAATCATACAGAGATTTTGGCTATCCATGAAGCTAGTCGTGTATGTGTTTGGTTATTCAACATATACGAGAAGATTGTGGCATATCTACGGGAAAGAAGCTCCAACAATTATGTATGAAGACAATGTTGCATGCACCGCATGACTCAAAGATGGATATATCAAAGGGGATAGAATAAATCTTATTCTACCACAGTTCTTCTTCACCCATGACCTGCAGAAGAATGGCGATGTTCGTGTTCTACAAATTCGTTCGAGTGAAAATTTAGCGGACTTATTCACAAAGGCACTTCCAACCGCTACTTTTAAGAAGTTAACTCATTGTATTGGAATGTGATGCCTCAAAGATCTCAAGTGATGTATTTAAGAGGGGGCATAATGCGTGTTGCACTCTTTTTTCCTTAACCATGATTTTTCTCATTGGGTTTTCCTGGTAAGGTTTTAATGAGGCAACAACATAAACGCATTTTGAACCATTTCATTATAATGAACATCCAAGGGGGAGTGTTATAAATGACTAGATATGGATGCCCATTATATTAGTGAATATTCTAGATTTACTTGTATCTTAATCTTTACTAATTCTCTAAGTTTACTTTGGCTTCAAGCTAAAGCTAAACCTCCATATTGTATCCTATATAAAGGACTCATTACTTTTAGAATAAGACATCACCAATTTCCATCTCTTCTCTCTTTTCATAACACTCCACTTTTTTCCCCTTTGTTTATTGTCAGGTAGGTGAGTAGTTTTGTAAACTTACTTCAATATAATATTATCAATTTTTTTTGTTTAACCTAAAAACTAAATAATATATTTTTTCTTTTATAAGTTGACCCTTCAATATTTTTACTAAATGATTTTTTTGTTTTAAAGACTTTATTTTTTTTATCTAGAACAATATTTCATCTTTTCATTACATAGTTAAGTAACTTCATTTCAAAACTAAATGAATATGCACAAACTGAATTATTTTTTTTTGACCAACCGGACGAAACTAGTAAGTGTGTTACTATTCAAAAATTGGAAACTCAGATAACAAAATTCGCATTAAACACAAAGCTACTTTAATTTTAGTGTAATATTCTACATTATATGTAGTCACTATATGTATATGTGTGTATATATATATGTACATAAAATCCCACAGTAATATCTAAAATCTACAACTGGTTAAAATAGAAAACTATAACTAGTAAGTGTTATCCATTCATAGTAGAAGATACGTTTATCTTAGGAAGATGCACTATATAGGAAATTTTCAACTCACAATCTATAAAATTAACAAGTTCTAAAAGGTAGAGTTGATTCAGTTGATACTCACCATTAAGAGTAATCAATATCGTAGTTAGAGAACGGGTAAAGGTTTTAAATCATAATCAAATTACTTCAAAGTATCTAAATATAACCAAAAAAAAAGTTTTTAGTCACTACGTTGGAAATATTAATGCATAATCTTCAGTATTTCACTATGATGATGATTACATGTCGATAACATTTCTGAAATCTATTAGGAAAAATCAAACAGTAGATACAAAAAATACTTGACACGCCCATTTTGACATAGTTAAGAAAATTTTAGTCATAAATAAAAGTGCTATCCAGGTAAATTATGATGTAAGTAATAGTAATAGATTGGAATGAACAAGAGTGACCCACCGTACCAAAAAACATTGTTACATCAAAAGGAAAAGACTCTCTATCACATCAAAGGTCAATTGATTCGTGTTTTTAACCAGAGGTGGGAACACTAAAGGCGTTGTGGACCGGTTTAAATCCATTACTGATGATCCCTACCATTTTACTATGCTCTGCTTAATTTAACATATAGAACTTTAAGTAAATAACATCAAGTGGGAATCACAAAAGTTAAGCTTTATGCAGAATGATCACTAACAAGCTTTATCTAGTTGAACCATTTCATAACTACCAGCGTACTAAATAAAAGTTTGTATAACACTAAATAGTTAGTTGATAAAATTGGTTAAAGAAAGTAAAATGTCTACATATATTTACTTTATAGTTTATGCCTTTCTTTGTCAGTTGTCACCAATTCAATAACTATATATATAGACGCCTAAATTTAGAAAATAACTACGAATTAAGTTTAAAAAATCTTAAATCCTAAATTCATTAATATTTTTTTATGAAAAAAGTCTGGGAAAATAATTGAATTGCATCAGATATGTTAGGGTAATTTTAGGTTGATTTTTTGTAGCACTAAACAAAGCAAGAGATCAGAATTTTTTTTATTATCGTAAGCAAAGAATAAGAGATACAACATTTAGGAATGATAGTTCTAGCCGTAAGCCCTTGGTTGTCTCATGTCCAATGTGTGTTTAAGGCCTTTTAAGATAATGTCTTATACTAACCCTTGAGCTTCGTATTTATAATAAATTGTTGATATAATTCTTTTAGGAATAAGACGCATATCTATATATCCTAATTATTTAGAAGATTTTATTTTATCCTAAGATTTACTTTTTTGGGAATAAGCAATCCTTCGACTTCCGAACGCGGATGATATTTCTGCTTGTGGCCTCACTTCTGTACTGCTATTAAACAAGTAGGATTCTTCTTGTCTTAAGTTTCTCCCAACAATTTGCGCCTTATTTTCTAAGTTCTATCTGAAACTGGAGAATAACATATTGGCTTTCTGCTTCAACCAAAAATGATGGTCTGCAACTTTTGAAGAATCAATTTGATGTCTTTCTGCATTAACATTACATTATCCTCTGGCTTGCTGCTTTGAGCCGTTACAATTTCTAAATTTTTAGCCATTGAGAGATTTTTGGTCAATTCGCAACATAGATCATTCAAGATCTCGGTCGGTTAATTCAAATATTTCCCTTTTCTAAATAGAAGGGAGAAGATTCTAGAGATCCGGGAAAAAAAATTTCTCATGATTTATCCCTTATCATCTTTCTCCTTTGGCCATATAAATCTTTCTTATTCATTTCTTTCTTCCTCTTCAAAAGCTTGCTCTGGATTGTTCATTGTTCCCCCATGACCTGCTTTTCTTCTATTTCCAGCTTTCGGCTCCCAATATTCAACGACCATCAATAAGGAAAAAGCTATCCTTGCGTCCCCCTCCTCTGCATGTTATGTTCTAGCTTAGAATCCATTAGATTATGCTAGATTCTAGGTTGCTTTGTTAGAGTTTTCTTCCTTTTCTTAGGTCTTTCATCTTAAATCATCAATCGCCTTCAGGTTTGGATAGATGGAAGGCTCGTTGCATCATTCTCTCANGGGGGGGGGGGGGGGGCAGGGTTCGTCGGACAGATTTGCTAAAATCTTCTCTGTAACGAACCCGTCCCAACCCATTTAAAATTCGAAACGGGAAAAGGAAATCCTGACCCATTAATGAGAATCCCGCAAACACTAGGTTTTCCCGAGCTTCCTCTCTATTTAAAGGCGAGCCAAGGCCCTCAAAAAAATGCATCAGAAATCCCGCAGCGAAGCTCCACCGAATTCCCGAGAAAATCCAAGAAGCCCTAGCCGCTGCCTCTCTCCCTGGAAATCCGAGCCTCCCCGCCCTTTCTCCACCTAGCCATCACCGTCTCTCGACTTCTATGCCCCGATCGTCGCGCCGTCACCTTCTCCCTCGAATATCGTGCACCGTTCGTTGTCTTCTCTCTCGGGTTGCAACAAACCGCCGCCTCCTCTCTCCTAATTGGTTCGCTCACCAGCGTAACATCCTCCCAACCCGCTGCAGCCCATGCTGGTGCCTTTTCCTCTCTCGGATCATGACATAGTCGTCGTTCCTGAGACCCGTGACCGTGGTTGAGCTTCTGTCGCCGTTCCCGAGCCCGATTGCACTGCAACCGCCTTTCTGGGGATCTCCCGTGAGCTGCAGCTGCATCCTGAGCTTTATCTCCGTTGGTCTTCCCGAACCGTGACCCCGAGTCGTCGGTTCCAACAATCCGAGGCCCTTCTGCGTCGATTATGTCGTCCGTGAGGTAGTTTCCTTGTTTCTGAACTTTCGTAGTTCCGTTTTCCGTCGCTCACCGTTTTCGTAGTTTTTCGTGTTACAGGTTTTCATAGTTGCCATTTATGGAAACTTTCCATTTCTGACAAGTCCCAAATTTGAAAGGTTTCTATTTATGGATAGTTTCCTTTTTGGGAAGATTTCCTAATTTAGTAATTTCTTTTTCTGAAAGTTTCCATTTATGACAGGTCAGGTTTAAGGACTAACCCATGTTCCTTTTTGGTTCAGGTGCAGAAGTTCATTTTCCGGTCAGTAGTTTCTGCGTCAAGTGTCGACCATGTCTACAGGCTAAGGTGAGAAGCTAAGCCCGTATCTATCCCCTTGTTAGAAATGGTTTAGAACTCTTTCTATTGTAATATAGATTTAACGCGTCTTGTTTGTTGTCATGTTTGCGTGTCGCGTCAATAATGTTTGATGGTTAAGTATGAGTAGGTCTAGGATTGCCTTAGCGTTATAAGATATTTTGTTTGAGATAGTCTGATGGTTAGAGGGTGATGATTCTCACCCTTAGAGGAGGAAAGATATCCTTGGGAACCATACATACTGGTTAAGTGGAAGTGGAAAGGAAGTTCGGTCCCTGTAGTGGTGTGCGCCAGGTTAGTAGTGGAGTCGGGGGCTTTGTGTAGGGCAATTTTTGTTGGATGCCATGTTTGATGTTGTGGTACAATCGGTGCTGTGTTTGGTGTTAAATGTATGCTATCTTAATCAATTTCCTAAGTCTTTTAAGTGGTGTTGCGTGTTTAGAAACCCACCCCCTCGCTGAATGATTCCCCTGTCACTCACCCCTCTCTCTCTTGTCCCTTCCCCTTTTTGCCCTTTTCAGGTGAGTATGACGAGTAGTCGGGAAGATGATGGTGGACATGGTGGTGTTTCTAGAGAACCAGGTTCTTGTCTTTTATAAGCTTTTGGATGATTATAGACTTGGATAATTGCTTTGGTTTTGTTGAAATCTTTGTTTGGTATTGATGTTGGAATTATCGGTTTAAACTTATTTATTGTTTATCGGATTTGAGGATTGAATTCCCGTTCAAATTTGAGGATTGAATTCTCGTAGTTGCTCTGAATTGGTTGAGTTGAGGTTGTGTGGATGTGTAGACAACACGCGCGGGACCCTGATGAGAAAGAACCAGGTGTTACATTCTTCTCCTGGATTTAACTCAAAGTCGGGGAATCGCTCTAGGACAGATTATGAGCTCACTCATCTTGCATTTCACTATCCTCCTCCTCTTCTAGAATTCAAGCATTTTGAGAGCTAAAGGAGGAGAGCATGGCTTATTTGAGGGAGAAATACTCCCTTCCTGTTTCTATGGAGTTGCATGCTCCTTGTGCTTTTAAGTGTGCATCTGAGGGCCTCAGTGATGAGATTTCAGTGCATGAGGCCTATTTTGAGGCGTGTCTCAAGGATAGGATCTTTACATTGGTGATAGAGGTGTCAAAATACTTTGACATATGCCCTTCTCACCTGAATCCTCCTACCTGGAGAATCTTGACCGCGATCCAGGTACTGAATGAGTTTCACGGGCTTACCGAGTTGTCATACCTCTACTACTTGTCTCTTGTGCTTCTCAAGGAAAGAAGATATTAACTCTATCATAGAAGTGATTCTCTCATCATGGAGGAGCTGCCAAAGCGAGACAAAGGGGCTGGCATTTGAGAAAATGGACCCAAAAGTTTCTCTTCTTGACCATGGGTTTATAGCTAGAGTTTCCCACGTTTTGGCATACTTATGCTATGTTTGGTTGTGCGTCATTCTTTAGATATGCCATGATTGTCGTCATCCAAATTTGACCTTCTCCAACAATAGAGACTTGTGGTCTTTATGCGTTGTTGTCTGTAGCATGCCATTGCAGCACCATAATTTGAATGCTAAGTGGCTCTGTGGTTTACAATTTAGAACCAAAGATAGTAAGAGCGTCCGTATGGGATTTCTGTTCCCTCAGAATTTTCTTGAGTTCGTAGGTTAGAAATAATTCAATCAATCTCGTGGCTATTACCAAATACTTGGCCATACTGACATCTTTTGACTGGTAACTGCCTTTCAATGCCCATTCTTCTTGCTAACCCCAATATAGCAATTAGCACTTTGTACTCGCTTTCATTGTTGGTGGCTTTGAAATTATATCTTACTATTTGGAGTCAGTTTCTCTTGTCAGTGACACGTGCATGATACCTTAGCCCACCTTTCTCACGTTATTGGATCCGTCTACAAACAATTTCCATTCTCCTACATCATTCTTCTCCTAAAGGACTTTTACTTCTTCTTCCACTCTCGGAGTCATGTAGGGAGTGAATTCTGCTATGAAGTATGCCAATACTTATGACTTGATTGTCGTAGTAGGTATATATATGGCATCGTATTCTCCTAAAATCCATGTTCCAATTTTTTAGTCTTCTAGATACTTCTAGTTTATATGGAACTAACTTAATAGGTTAGGATGTTAACTCCACGATAGGATGAGCCTAAATTAGGGATGTAACTTTCTGGCTGCAACTACTGGTGCCAAGGTTAATTTCTCAAGGTGATCCTATCGCATTTCAGCATTAAGGAGATCTTACTTGTATAGTATACAAGATAAAGCATTCTTCTATCTTCTCAAACCAGAACGATGCTTACACATTGTTTAGAAACCACGAGTCAGAGCAAGAGTTTTTCTCTTTCTTGGGGGTTTAGAGATCTTGGGGGTGTGGCAAGGTACTCCTTAAATTTAATCAAGGGGTCTTTGCATTTTTGATCCAATATGAAATATTTTGAGGTATTTAAGGGTTTCAAAGAATACGTGAGACTTGTCTGAGAACTTGATATGAATCTGCTTAAGGCAGTCATCCTTTCTGTTAGCTTTTGCACATCCTTGGGGCTTCTTGGTTAGGAAATCGCAAGGATTACTCTATTATATTCTGGATTAGCTTTAAATCCTCGGTATGTGATGATGTAGCCCAAGAATTTTCCCAAACTTACCCCCAAAGGAACACTTAGAAGGATTAAGCTTCATGTTTTACTTCCTCAGCATGGAGAATGCTTGTCGCAAGTGAGTGATATGATCTTCTGCTTCTAATGACTTTACTATCATGTCGTCTGTATAGAATTCCATGGTGTGGCCAATTTTCTCAGTAAATATCATGTTTACTAGCCTTTGGTATGTGGATCCAACATACTTCAGCCCAAAAGGCATTACCTTGTAACAGTATATCCCACGGGAGGTCATAAAGGAAGGTTCTCCTGGTCATCTGGATGCATGAAAATCTTGTTATAGTCGAAGAAAGTATCCATGAAGCTCATTAATTGATGACCAGTCATCGCATCCAGTAGTTTATCAATATGAGGCATCGGACATGAAGTTATGCATACTCTTCACTTTTCGTTCTTCTTCCATAACACCAACATGTTAGCCTGTCAATCTGGGTATTTCACTTCCCTAATGAGCCTAGCTACCAACAGGTTATTCGCTTAGTTATTTATGATTGTATCATGTTTAGGAGCAAACTCGCACCTTTTTTACTTCATCCACTGGTGGTTGAGATCCACTTGGAGTTTGTACACTATGATCTTCAAGTGTGTCCCCGACATGTCCACATTACACCAAGTGAAGCAGTCTAAATTGGACCTCAGAAAGTTGACAAGCCTCTACCTCAAGGGCACTGCGTTTAGTTGATGAACTTCTGACTCCTCTAAGTGGACAATTAAAAGTGGTTTTATAGTTGTTATAAGGTGAATGTCTTGTCCTTGAGGGTTGTCTGGTAGTAGGAACAGCAGTTCTCCTGACCCCCGTTAATTTTTCTGATTCCATATGGAGTTAGAAACTTCAAAACTTGGTGCAAAGTAGAAGGTACGACTCCCATTTCATGTATCCAGGGGTGCCCCATGATCTTAGTGTGGTCATGTTCATTCCTCCTGTATAGATAGGGAGCTTGATATCATCGACGATTTGCTTAACCTCTCTACTAAAACAAACAAGCAACATGAGTTCCTTGTTTATCGTATACGTTGTGAGGCCTAAATCTTCATATATTTATAAAAAGGGAACATTAGTTGAACTCATGTTGTCAATGAGTATCCTTTTCACCAAAGACTTCGCCACCGTTAATGATATGACCAAGGCATCGTTGGTGCGGAGCCAACACTTTCTCCTGCTCTTCAACCATGAAGTTGATAGCATCCTCCTAGAGATTCTTGCGCTTGGCTTCCTAGGCGTCTTGGTGGTTTTTGGTAATCTTGATACTCTTCTGAGCCGCTGCAAGCATAATGTCATTGACTTCATATCATTCTGATATGACATGTATCTCGTGATCGTGTCTGGGAGGAGGAGGAGAAGCATGAGCATTCTTCGACACTTGTTTGTCTTCTTCTCGTTTATTTAGTAATTGTTTTGCTTTATCTGAAAGGAACTCTCGTATACATTCTCTTTCAATAGCTCCTTGACTTCTATCTTCAGTGAGATGTAGTCTTCTGTCCTACAACCATGGTCATTGTGGAACTAACACAACTAGGTTTTGTTTCAGTGGCTGTGTGGGGACTTCCAACTTGACCTAAGGGCCCATATGCGTTAAGACTCCCAACAGTTCTTCCTTGGATATTGATAGGTTCGAGACATCTGTCGAGGTCTTCACGGGCCAACATCACAATTTTTGACCTGCCCAGGGTCGACGACTACTTTTACTGCCTTTCTCTCTTGTTTCTTTAGCAAGCCATTGATATGATTTTTCATCCTTGATGCTTTTGTCGGTTTGCATGACCCACACTCCTCTTTTGGAGAGTATCTATGCCTTACAGCTAGATTTGCTTCCTATTTTTCTGTGCATATGCCCGAGAAAGCACATCCTTCATTGTTTTGCATTGATACTTGGTTATATCCTTGTAGAGGTATCAATCTGGCAGCAAACCCTTCTTCTTGAAAGTCGAGATGGCAATAACAACATTACAATTGGGGATGGCGAATTTCTCATGGTTAAACTGTGCCATATAACTACATAGGGGCTATGCCCGATGTTGTAGAACTTTGTAAAGATCATTAGAGCTCTTTGCAGAATTTTGGTTCTTGCAAACCCCTCTATGAACAAGTCTATAAGAGCATCAAAAGAGAGGACGGATCCAGAAGGCAGGCTAATGAACCACATTCAAGGCGAAATTAATAAGACTAAAGCCAAATCCTTTGCACATTGTGGCTTCTCATTGCTCCCTCTGCATGGCTACAATGAGCATCCATTGCATGTAATGAGCCATATGGTTGTCCAAATTACTTATTCTCTCTAATGGCCTCATGGTAGAAAAAGAGAACTTTTGGGGGCATCTCCACGAGGGACATTTCATCAGCAAAAGGAGTGTAAGCATAAGAGCTTAAGACACTTCTTCTGATAGGGGCGCGACTCCAGGGAGGCGTTTGATCAGTACTTGAACCTCTTCAAACTTGTTGGAGAAGTCTTCCTCAAAGTATGAGGTATCGACTGACACTTGGACCAGGCTCTGACTCGTGGTTTCTTCCATAGACCCTCATTGCTTCTTGCGGTGGAGGTTTCTCTGAAGCACAATTGTGGGTTTGGATTCTTCCATAGGATTGTCTTCTGTTATTGGATTTGGACAATTAGGATTGTCCTCGGTAGTCGTGGTATCCAGAGGCTGCATCCTGTGTACCGGAGCCTGAAATCTCTGTCTGGCGCGTCCTGTGGCTGTCAGAGTTGAGTTTGCTTCTCTTAACGCCTCGTTCTCCAGCTCTAGTTGGGTTAATCGTTGGGAATTGTCCTCCAGTTTTTCGCATATGCCTCCATTTGCTGCTTCAAGGCCAATACTTCCACTGTTAGGATCTACCTCTACGGTGTCCTGACTCGGTTGATTCTTCGAGTTGTATTTTCTTGGTTTCAAGCTGAGCCATTATCTCCTCCTGACTTGGGTCGATGGTATAATACTCAGCTTCTGTCTTATCCCCTCTATAATTACGTAATTTTTGATGTTATCCCCTCTCAAACGCAAAACTGTTAGGGTAATTTTAGGTAATGTTTTTTGTAACACTACGAGAAGCAAGAGATAAAAAGGTATTTTTGTTGATCGTAAGAAAAGATCAAGAGTTACAAAGTTTAGGAATGGTAAATCCTAGTTCTAGTTCTATGCTTTTGGTTCTCTTAGGTCGAATTGTAGTGTGTTTTGGATTTTTTAAAATAATGCCTTATCTTAGCCTTTAAGTTTCATATTTACAGTAGATTGTTGGTAGTCATTATCCATTTGTAATAGGAATATCCATGTATATTCTTAGATATTTAGAAAACTACCTTTTCTCATGAAATTTTCTTTTTCTCAGGAACAGACAATCCTCCTATTTTTAGATCTGGATGATACTCCTGTTTTTCGTTTTACTGTCGTATTGCTTTAAACTAATAAGATTTTTTATGGCATAATTTACTCCCAAAAAGATATATCACTTTTTATTTCTTTTAAAAGTAACTCTTTCGAAAAAAAAAATTGAACTNGGGGGGGGGGGGAGGGGGGGGGGGGGGGGGGACCGGAAACTAAAACGAATTTACAACCACATTGAACTGAAATAAAATATGGAATAAAATGTTAACAAGTTCTGGCACTCTATGAATATATGTCCTAGACTGATACCATGTAGGACATAGTGTTCCAAATTCGTGCATCAAATGAAACTTAGACACGAAGACACCACATTATATATTGATTATAGAGAGAATGTATATACATTTTTTTTTTGTTATACATACTTCCAATGACATTTTATTGGTCCATCATTATTGCGGCAATATATTCAATCATGGTATAGATAATTGTTCCCTATATTTTGAATATATATTTTTTTTTGATAAACGGTTTTCATATTTATCGGTTTTTAATGTTTTTGACAGAAGTTACAAAGACGTGGTAGCAGATGAAAGAAAAATAAAAACTAGACTATACAAACAACGAAGATCAATCAACCCAGGATGAGCACGAATACAATCTCAATTCGAAACAAAAATCCGGAATAAAATGTCCAACCATATCGGCTTCGCTACTCCACCTACCCGATGCACTCCGCCTAATAGTTTTGATTTATCCGGACGTCGAATGCCGTTCTCTGCTGAAGGAGCTCAGAAAGGTGAGCTTCACCTCGTTTCTTCGGATGTCGGGACTTTCCTAGCGCTAGCCGTCCTATCGGAGTAGCTGGCTTTCGACCAACGAATCGATCTTGTATTCTTCATTAAGCTCAATCTTCTAAAAAACTATAGCCATCAAAGACACACTACGAAAAGCGGGCTTTGAACCGGCTGCTGAAGCGATCCAGAAAGCAAGAACCTGCAAAGAAAGACAGAGAGGCCAAAGACTACCAGTGATCTCAAGCGAGACGCAACTGGCACTCCGGAACCTTTGCGCCAACACGCGTTCCACCGAGTAAGGAACCCCCGCTAACTACTGCGAGTGCTTCTAAGACTCGCCGCGTGCCTCTACCGAGAACCAGTAGAGGTCTTACTTTTCCCTCACCGTCATCTCCACCCGTGGAAGCAACATCAATTTCGGAGAGGCAACATACCAAGCTTCAACCCGTGAAGGATGAGATCAATTTTCCTTTGCGAGACCTTTACGCCACAACCGAGAACCGGAGAGCCTAAAAAACGGAGAGACCTCCACCGGAGAGATTGGTGGCCATAGACGACCAACGTTCACGCCGGGAAGAAGATACACAGGCACTACACAAGCCCATCCTGCAAACACACATTTACAGGACAGAGGTCCGAGCACCTCGCTAGCATCGGAGAAACAAGCATCCGCCTTTGGGGGGTTGTCGATTTGGTGTTGACCCGCCGAGACAACAAGGCTGGTTTTGACAAAATCCCACTGTCCCTCACCACCTCGAGGTCGGAGAAGCCATCGCCCACGGACGAAAAAACCTAACGCCGAGATGGGAAGACTCCACCGGAGCTCGCACCACATCCAGGAGAAGCCTACAGATCTGAGATTTAGAAAGGGGAAAAAGACCCAGATCCAGGTACCTCAAACCCTTAAAGCCGGCTCTACTGCACCCTTCCTCTTCACTGACTCGCCGACGATCCAGGAGGGAGAGAACTCGTGCTACTCCGCCGCGGACAGAGAGGTGCAGAGCCGTCGCCAACCAGATGCGTCGAGCATCTCACCAGAGGGTGTGGGAGGAGAACAGAGAGAGCAAAACGGGAAAACAGGAAGAGGAGGAGGAGGAGGGCCCTCCGACGTCGGGAAGCGGACACCGACCGCCGGAGGCGGCGTCATATTAAATCGGGATTTTGTTTCCGAGAGAAAGAGAGGAGAGAGAGAGGAGCAACTAGTTTTTTCCGAGATTTCGGGAAGATTTTTGAGTATATTTCTACCTTTTTATCTTCGTTTTCGTCCCCATTCCAAAATACGCTATCATATAACTGAACTATGCCACCGTCACCGTGTATAACTAGAGCTCAAACCCCATTAATTTTATAAACACCGAAGTACATTATATTTCTCAAGCACACCACATACGAAGCCAATGAACAAATATTAATTTTTGCTTTCGAGTTCTCTTTTTATTCATATGTATAAAAAAGTAAAAGAAGTTCCCATTCTGAACTCTATCTTTTTTTTTTTGTAGGTGATTGAATTGCGTGCTGAAAGAAACCACGACTAACTAACAGTAACAAATATTTTTATTAAAGTAGAAGAAACATAAATCACAGATATTGCGGCTTATTGGTTTATGTAAAAGGCATTGATTTTATCATGTCATGTATGTTTAACTTCGTTTGAAATATAATGTACGCGTCATGGTATTGTTAACTCCCTCGTTGCGGACCTATGAGATTTTTGATTCCAAAGTTTGAGGCTATTATAAAACACACAGAAATATATAAGAAAATAAAACTTATATACAAAGATAATGTATAGCTACTTTACGTACTCTAGTTAGCTGTAGGCGCAGAACGAGAGAACGGACAAAGCACGTGATGAACAATTGGTCAGAGCCATACTGTTACACACCTTTTTTTTTGGGTCACCAGCCATACTGTTTTTGTAAAAGACATCCATACTGTTACACACTATATTACTTAATATTGATCCTTTTCAGCTCTCACTGGCCATTATTGGGAGACCTAAGTCCGTTCCATTTTATTAGAAACTGGTTGAGTTATTTTCACGAAAGGACTCCTTTTTTATAGAATGAACAAAAAGATAACATTTAACATAAGAAGTACCATTCGCAGAAATCGAGAAGAAATTGGACGAAAATATCTTTAGTTGAGTGAGAATGTGTATGTTGAAAGAGACGAGTGTGAACAATAAATTTGTGTCAACGGATTTGGTGGACACATCCACATTTCTTCGACCAATTGAACAAATTTACGTGGACAATATTCTTCGAGATAAAAAAATTCAAATTACTCATAGACATATATAACCACAAACATGTTTCACTTTATCTAATCCACATGGTCTAATCCATGATACTATAAAACAAAAAAAAGGAGAGATCAATAAATTAACAAAGAGCTAGCTATAAGAAAAAATCAACATACATTGTCCAGTTTTCAACTACGTGGACATGTCCGATTTTTAGAAAAAAAAAATTCAAAACACTTGTGAACAAAATATGATAATAACTGAATATATAGTATCATTTATTTTCGATTTGATCTAATACAGATGGATCACGATATCATAAAACAATTATGGAAATATCAGTAAATCTGCAGAGAGCTCACTGTAAGAAAAAATCAATAGACATGTCCAGTTTTCAATTACGTGGATATGTCTAATTTTTAGACAAAAAACTCAAGACACTTGTGAACAAAATATGATGATAAATGAATATATGTTACCATTTGTTTCAAATTTAATATAATAATTTATTTTTAAAAAAATATTACTATCATGTCATATAGTAAATTTTTCTATCCTAAGATGACATTAGATTGCTCTCGGTAAATTGTGTGAGTCTTTGACATATGGACTTGTACACATGGATTGTAGTCATTATAGTCCGTCATAAACATGTATATCTTAAAAATTACATAACTAATCATTAATACAATATGGTTATTAGGGTAATTTTTGGTCTGCTCGTTGTGCCACTACGGAAAGCAGAGCTTCAAGCAAGGAAAATAAATAAAATTGGTCGAAAAGTATTTCTTCGTATTGAATGTGTGAATGAGTCTTTGAATGTGTGAATGAATATAATATGGTTTACAAAGACAAGCATTAATAGTGTATCGAGGATGATGAAGGTCGAATATACCTTAAATATACCCTAGATATCGCGTAGATTCGTCCAATATTATGAGAATCTCAAATGTAGGAATGTTTCGTTTATTCTCGCTCAATGCAACCATCGAGGATATTGATAGCTCAGGTTTTCACCCAAGAAAACACTACAATCGTACAGATGCATACATTGTAGTGGTTCGAGATCGAATCCACAGAGACAAAGGTTGCACGAAAAACTATCAGATCAAACGCGGGCTAAAGCAAAAAAGAGGAATTGTAGGATGACATTATAATCCGAAATAAGCAGAGAAAGCAAAGAAACAGGCAGCTATAAATTAATAAGAGAAAAGCGCTGGTACAAGGTGTTCTCAGGGAACTCATTTCATCAGGATTATAGGTTTGTTGTCAGCTAAACAATTAAGAGCCATCTTGAACTCAATTTACAAGATTATAGCTATCCTACTTCCATAGCGCTAGCTATCTATGCTTAAAGATCCTAGACACTAACTTCCGTTGAGTTTTAAATCCTAAACATGCATTCTAAACAAGATTGATTTGTTCACAAATTGCTTACACATCAATTTTCATTGGTCTAAGAAAATTTGCTCATTTATCCTTCTTTTAGGAATTTCATCGTACACTTTCGGTGCGTAAAATATCCTAAATTCATGAACTAGGTGATCAAGCCAAATCAAGCAATAAAAACAAAGATAAACGAAGATCCATTGATAATTCCCCGTTCTAACAATCACAGATTCATGAAATCCCCTATGAGAAACCCTAAGCCCAACTAGAAGACTACTCACTCATAATCAAGGAACTATCACAAAAGAAATCAAAGGAAACCATGTTGTAATTGCAATTTAAAGACTAAAAGTGTTCAGAAATCTTCTCCGAAACGAAGTACATGTTTAGATCTGTCTCCCTTAAGTTACACAGCTCTCTCTCTTCTCAAAAACTCACAAAATAACATAATGAAAAGTAAAACACGAGTCTTGGTATAATACAAGTAATTGGTTCTTGAAATCTCGGTTTAATTCTAAAATCTTGGTCTACTCCGAGACAAAGATCGATTAATCCTTGGACAGGGATCGATCGATTCATGTCATTCTGCCAGGATGCTTTATTTCTTCAAAAACGCTTCCTTCGATGCTTGTAATCCATCCAAAATGTGATATTTCCGCACAAACAATCTCATCACCTGTAAAAACACCAAAGAACACAAAACCGCTCCAAAGAGAACCGAACACATATTAAAATATAATATATCTCGAATAAAAAAATAAAAACCTATAAAACACGAATACATCAAATCCCCCATGCTTGATTCTTTGCTTGCCATCAAGTAAAGGAAACGAAGATTAAGCCTACGGGAAAAAAAGTTTGAAAACAAAAATGGACCTTGTGCTATCAGTAGACTTTACTTTGCACTACTTTCGCTGACCATATAGACCTGAGACGGTTAGAACATTCTCCCAAAGAATTTCTGCATGACCTCCCAAGCTCGTCAATACTCCAAACTCTGAACCTACAAGCTAAGCATTCATGTTAATAACTCTCTACATTCATTCAGAAAAGCTTGAAACTTTTTCACGAAAGAACTCGTCATCAGGAATTTTAGGCTAGGTAATCAAAGAGCTTTTAGTGGTGAGACTTAAAGTGTTTCGGGGGATCAAATCTGCGCCAGGATGCAAAACATTATGCAAAATCGCAGGAGAGAAAGAGTATATTGATATCCATATTCCCTAACTAACCACGTACAAACCACCAAGTCAAACTAAACCAAACATGTACAATCCCCATGGTGCATTTAAACAACAAAATAATATGTAAATACTAATTTCTAAACTAGATATAAATAAAATAAAATTTTTGTTTTTTATATATACAAAAATCTGGTAGAAACTAACATTACAAAGACATTTTAAATCATAGAACACCCAAACAACATGAGGGAATGCAACACATCCATCTAACCCTCTAAGACGCCCAACACCGAGAAAGCATACACTTAGGACCGTGTCTAAACCACCTAAATTGTTCAATCCTACCTAAGTAATTAGAAGGATGTAGTCTAGAATGATTAGTTTGATTTCCTGATTTCAAGTTCCTGGATCAAAGCAGTTAAGTTCATTAGTAGTCCAGATAAATAAAGTTAAAAACAATTTTGACAAAAGCTTGAGTTTCAAAGATTTCTGGCGGGGAGTTTGGTCATGAGGTATTCCGGTTTGTCTGCGCTAAAAGCTCAAATGAAATGGCCAATAAGAATAAAAAAATAAAGTGCAATGCGTAGAGACAATAGTCTAAATCATCATAAAGCACACAAAATTCATAGGGACTGACTCAATAAAACATGAAAACTAACTCAAAATGAAACACAAAAGAAAAGAAAAAGCATAAGTAGCCTCTTTNCTCACACCGTCTCGGTGTGAAACAAATCCAAGGAAAGGGTAAGTAGCAAATAAAAAGATAAGTCCAAATAAAAATAAAACCAAAAGAAAAGAAAAAAAAGAAAAGAAAGTTGATGTATTCGTATTTTATCGGTTTTTACTACGGTTTTCATTCGAGAA
>OVAN01008874.1:0-17620 GCA_900406275.1 Anastatica hierochuntica | reverse complement strand
GTGAGTAAGTTCTCCATCCTCTGGACCGAAGGATTCATTAGCCGACCGATAAGTGTTAGAGAAAACTCCTGAACACGTCGAGCAATACTTGCCTTAGAGAGCTTCACAGACTCTGTTCATACCACCCCTTTACCACCATTAATCCTCAATTGAGCCATATCAAACACTGGCCAAAACCAGAAAACTGAACCTTTGTTTGAGAGGCACCTTTGTCGACAACGCAAAAATGAAGGGAGAAGAAGGATCATGTGACGCCACTCATAAATAAGAGACCCATATCTTCTCAGAGATTCCCAGTAAATCCCGCAACGATGGTAATGAATTCTGAAGATACCATATCGAAACCTTTGGTACGATACTACCAAACCCATAAAATGTCATCCAGTAGACTCAAATCCCCAACTAAAACTATAATTATGTTATATTAACAAAAGAAAAAATATGAAAAGAGTTAGGGTATCTCCAACCCTACTCCATTTTTCCCTCCAAACTTCATTTTTGAGTAAAATTCTCTCCAATCCCACTCCATTTTCCACTCCAAAATGGAGTAATGGGTGAGATTACTCCATATTTGGAGTAACTCCATTTTCGAGTTGAACTTTTTTATTTATAAAGAGGTCCCTTGAATATAAGATCTTTTTACTTTATACTTTTTTTAATATAGCAATAATTATTTTTGTTGATATAACTTTCTAAGTTTTAATTATTGTTATAATATTATTTTTGTTAAAGTTTAATATAACGTTCTAAGTTTTAAGACATACCTCTTTTATGAATATATATTTTTTATATAACTTTATTATGTTTTTAAAAAATCTAATTAACTATAACATATAGTTAACTGTAAATATGAAATAGTTTGTGAAAATTAAACAAAAAAATGGCAAAAATATTTTGGATTCAAAATTTTCATTTTGTTAGTGTATATATATATATATATATATATATATATATATAGTGTGTGTGTGTGAGAGAGAGAGAGAGAGAGAAAAAAAAATATAAACAAAAAATATGAGGACCAAACTAATTTGATTATTGAAATTTTTTAGTTTGGTTTTGAATCTTTTAATGATTGAATTTTTGAAGTTTTATTCTTGAGAGTTGGAAGAGAATTTCTACCCTCATATGTCCATATATAATATGATAATAAAATTCGGCTCCGAGAGTTTCTTGGTTGTTTTAGAGATATTATTAAATATAAAAAATCTCATTTTTCACTTTGCAATGGACTAATCCATTATTTATAAGAAAAATATGTTAATGGTGATGTTTACATAAAAATATTTGTAATGTAATTTCTTTTGTTTAATGAATGTTTAATTAAAATTAATTTTATAATTTATGAAAGTTTTTAAAAATAAAATAAATGGGATCATTTTGTAATTTTTATAACTAAAAGGTATTAATAGCAAATTAGAAATAGAATCTATTTAGAATATTTCATTTTTAGAGTAGAAAATGGAATAATACATTGGAGTAAAATTCAACTCTATTTTAGAAATACTACATGGTATAGTAGTTTTATTAGTCAAAACCCGTTAAAGTTGGATTCGACTCCGCTCAAGATTTAGAATGTTGCATATATATTAATTGATAATAAGATTTTTTGGATGATTCGAAGTTTGATTTGGGAAACCACACAATCTTTGAAATTCACATGCATCATGATGTGTAGATGTGTCTCATGAATCTAACTCTTTAGAATTAGTCACGTTATGAATACCCACAATAATAAAATAAAAATAAATTGTTTAAGAATATAATGAATGATAGACATTAGCATATTGTAAGAGCAACTAGGACATGAAGCATCCGAGAACATTAGATGAGAAAGAAGGATATTTTGTTTATTTTAAAAAAACTGGAAAATTAGAGAAACGCAAACGCTAGGAGTTTGAAGACAATCCAAACACGACCTTAGGTTGTGGGCTATAAATAGGGGTTTGCCATATAAACACAAAACAGAACGGGGTTGGCTTATCTCCTTGGCACCAAGTGTTTCCTTTTGAAACTCATCCAATAGTCACTCGCTCCTAAATCCTTAAAAATCCTTTCTCTAAAGTTCTTCATTTTTATTTCACTTTTGTACTTTCTCCATTCTTTTTCATAATATTTTATAACCACTAAACCAATTCCGGTTCCAGAAAATCTCTCTATAGTATCGTTTCACCCAAACTCTAAATTCATTTACATTTCCAGATCCAAATCCATTCGTGTCCCAACTAAAAAGAGGTAAAATTATTGAATACATTTCTCTTGTTTCCCTTTCGCAAATTTATAATGTCTTCATTGGTGTCTTAGTTCTTATTTTGGTGTCTTTGCATATACATATATTACTATGTTCCTAATAAATATTATGAGCAGATTCCAAAATAAGTTTAATAAAAAAACTCAAAAAATTTTAGTTCATGAGAGGGTAGGTAGAACCAGAAGAAGAAAGGTCACTATAGATTCGAGTCTACCATTAATGTAGCATATATAAAGATCTGAAATTAAATGAATAAATATATATGAACTCAATATTTTGGTTTTATTCAAAGAAGAATGGTCAGTAATAAATTCATGACTAACATTGTTCTAATTTCTAATGAAAATACACATAATGTAGACGTATTTATATAAATATATTCAAGAAAGAAAAAGTTAAATTATTGTGTAATGAAAAACTCGGTCTTTGCAAATCCTTTTGAGTATCAAATCCGTTATAATAACAAGTCAATGTAACTAATTTTTCTACAATGTAGGGGGGAACAAAATTTGATTAATATAATTGAATATTGGTCAGAAAATAAAAATAAAAAAAAAAGAAGAAAAGAAAATGAAAGTGGCGGTGATAGGAAGTGGAATCAGTGGACTAGGAAGTGCCTACGTTCTTGCAAAACAAGGAGGAGTTGAAGAGATTGTTTTGTATGAGAAAGAAGAATCATTGGGAGGTCATGCCAAAACGGTTCGTTTTGATGGCGTCGACTTGGACCTCGGTTTCATGGTCTTTAATCGTGTACGTAAACCTTTCTCTTTCACTCATCTCTTCTGATTCTTTCTAATAAATATTTTATATACATTTTCTTTCCCCAAAGGATTTACGGTTATTTTTCGTGAAAAATGCGATGATAATTGAGGCTTGCCTTTATGTTTCAACTGTCTCTAGATGGCCCATACCTTGTCTGTTATACGTACTTTTGTTTTCTCGAGAGAAAAGTATAACATATAATTTGAGCTTTTTCTTTTTTGAATTAACAATGTGCTTTCTTACGTTTAGATATAGATCTTAGATTAGTCCAAGTACCCGTCCAAATGTAGAAAGTGGAAATATTTGTTTGACCTAGAGAGTTTTAGATGATGCTTCTTTACATTAAGTCAAACGTATTGTTTACGATCTTCTAGAAATTTTTTTTATCAATAAGATGCTTTTGTCGTTCTTGTAACAACTGCGGAATAAGGTTTTTTTTTTATTATATGCATAAAAATGATACAACAATTCATTATCATCTTGTCATCATTCAGACTTCCAAATATACATAGACCTCGTAGACAATCTAATGACAGATCCTTTGTAGTATTGTCTAAACTAGATTTTAGATCCATGATATTATCATTAAAAATTAGGCCTTCATTGTTTCCAGATTTTAAATTAGATTATGGTTTCTGATTTTCCAAAACTAATCATTTTATCTAATCAAGATTTTTGAAAGACTAGTTTTCCAAAATTTTAGAAAAAACTTGTGTTTTTGTAGTTTTTGCATTTTAGAACACAAAGCCAAAAACCCAATCTCATGTGTTTTAGATGCAATTTCGAAAAAATTATAATTGAAAAATATTTCCTTTAATTTTCAAATTTTCTACCAGATTTAGTCAAAAAAATTAAAAAACTATCCTATTTTATAGAGATTTTTCCTCACCAAACTTGGAATTTTTTTATTTTTTAAATATTATTGTATTAGCAAACAATAAATCTACATACTGATTTTCACATATAATAAACTTAAAAAATAAATTTGGATGCAATTTATCAATAACTTTCTGTATTACTTATGAAAAACTTATAATTCGTAAATTTTTTTAAATATTAAGTATCTTTAATTTTCTTTTTTATAAAAAGCCTAATTGAAATATGTGATGATAATCGAGGCTTGCCTTTACGTGTCAACTGTCTCTAGATGGACCATACCTTGTGTTCGTACTTGTGTTTTTTTGAGAGAAAAAGTAAAACATAAAATTTGAGCTTTATTTATTTATGTTTTACTTTTCTCTTTTCGTTTTTTTTTCAATTAACTATTGTTAATCACGTTTGTATATAGAGCTTAGATTATTCCAAGTCTCTTTAAATTAAGTCAAACTTATTGTTTACGACTACTCTCCTAGGAATTTTTGTTATTGATTAAGATGCTTTGGTCGTTCTTGTATGTCTGCGAAATAAGTTTTTTTTAGTATACACATGAAAATGATATAACAGTTCATTATCATCTTGTGACCATTCTTGAGACTTCAAAATAAACATATACCTCGCAGACAAAATAATGATAGGTCATTTGTAGTATTGATTAAATATTTCATTAACTTTTTTTTTTCTTTGGTCAAGAAACAAGGAAACTTATCTATTCAAACGTTAGTCTCAAATCTTATTATATAAAGCGGAATGCGTTCGACGTAAGCATGACACGTCATCAAATTATAACTCATGAGATTTCGGCACGTGTCACTAATCGATCGGATTAATGACATGTGTCAAATATTTAAAATTTCCAATTTCGTGTAAGCAGATTTTCTATTTTACATAAATAAGTAAATTTTGTATTTTTATTAAACATTAAAAGTTAAATATTAAATATTTATTTTTATTAAATAATTCAATATTAATTGTTCTATTTGCAAATAAGTTATAATATTTAATTAAGAACGATGTTTCAAGTGATATTAAAAAATTTTAGATTAAGTTGGATCATATTAGTTGCACTTTATAATTTTCAATAATTAATACGGATTATAATTATGTGGATTTCAACTTTAAAATCTAAATTTCGAATGGTATTTTTATATTTAATCTTCCATGAATCACACGGGACTTTATCTAGTTGTTATGAAAAACTGGATTGTGTACACAAATAATTTCATGTGAAACAATATTAGTCTCAAAATGTTATGAAAAGTCAATGCAAGAAAATATTCCATCTCAAATTCATATCAAAGATTGCTATGTATTGTTCATCTCTCGGACTTTTTGAGATTGATCATATACATATATGATATGTTGATAGGTTACATATCCAAATATGATGGAGTTCTTTGAGAATCTAGGAGTAGACATGGAGATTTCAGACATGTCTTTCGCAGTGAGCCTTGACAATGGCAAAGGTTGTGAATGGGGAAGCCGAAACGGTGTCTCTGGCTTATTTGCTCAGAAGAAGAATGTTTTGAATCCTTACTTCTGGCAGATGATCAGAGAAATTGTTAGATTTAAGGAAGATGTTTTAAGATACATCGAAGAGCTCAATGCGAATCCTGATATTGATCGAAGCGAAACCTTAGGAGAGTTCCTCAGTTCCCGTGGATACTCCGAGTTGTTTCAGGAAGCTTACTTGGTGAGAATTAAAATTTTCTGTTTAAATGCTATTTGAAGTTTTCTTGGAGAAGAAGTAACCTCGATAGATATGTCTGTGGAGTAGGTTCCGATATGTGGTTCGATATGGTCATGTCCATCAGATGGTGTATTAAACTTCTCTGCATACTCTGTTCTTTCGTTTTGCTGCAACCACCACCTTCTTCAGGTTCATTCATCCTCTCTCATCTTCCTGCATGCTTTTTATACAAATTTCTCGGTACTTTCTTAGGTTAACTTAGTTTTTTTTTTCCAGATTTTTGGAAGGCCACAGTGGCTAACAGTTGCAGGACGTTCTCAGACTTATGTCGCAAAGGTTCCAAAAACAATTAAATTCATAGATATTTGCTTATAGTTGTGTTGTGGGAGGTTCATATATATGCGCATTTGTGTTTGACTTGTCACCTACGGATCAGGTTAGGGCAGAATTGGAGCGACTAGGATGCAAGATCAGAACAAAATGCACTGTAAAATGTGTTTCAACATCTGAGGATGGTTTTGTCAATGTAACAAATGTAGATGGATCTGAGGAAGTATTCGACAGATGCATATTGGCTATGCACGCTCCAGATGCTTTAAATTTACTTGGCGAACAAGCCACGTTTGATGAAACTAGGGTTCTTGGTGCTTTCCGATACGTTTACAGGTAAAATTCACACCTCTGTTTCCCTTAATCTGAAAATTGCGACTAATGGAATTCTTCTTTTGCCGATTGCAGCGATATCTATCTCCATCGTGACACGGATTTGATGCCACGGAACCGAGCAGCTTGGAGCGCATGGAATTTCTTAGGAAGTACGGAAAAGAAAGTATGTGTAACATACTGGCTCAATATACTTCAGGTATATACAACAACAATCTACATACTTTATGAAGAGAGCAATGCGCTTTAAAGCTAAATCTTGACATGTGTATCGATGCAGAACCTTGGGGAGAAACGTGAGCCCTTCTTTGTAACACTTAACCCAGACCAGACCCCAAAGAAGGCATTGCTCAAATGGACCACAGGTCACCCTGTGCCTTCAGTAGCAGCTTGGACGGCTTCACAAGAGCTTCACAAGATTCAGGGCAAACGTAACCTATGGTTCTGTGGTGCTTATCAAGGTAAACCCTAGTTTCTTATAACTATTTATTGACTCCCTTTTCAGGATCTTGCTTTGTCTAATTCCTAACTTAATTTCTCTTTCAGGCTATGGTTTCCATGAAGATGGATTAAAGGCAATGATCAACATCTTATATAAAGCTCAAATTCTTAATCTCTGTTTACTCCATATTGTACTTGTAATAAAAGTTTTGTTGATTAATGTCTTCAGGCCGGTATGGCGGCTGCACGAGGCTTGTTAGGGAAAGCAACCGCTCTTCTGAAAAATCCACGCCATATGGTTCCTACCCTAACCGAAACAGGGGCTCGACTATTCGTTACTAGATTCTTGGGACAATTCATATCGACCGGTTCTGTAAGGTGAGGCTTACTTCCTCCATCTCCTCAATTATGTGATGCCATTGTTACATTTTAGTACTTATCGCTACGAAATAAACAGAATACTAGAAGAAGGAGGAACAATGTTCACATTTGGAGGAAAAGATCCTTCTTGTTCTTTGAAATCTGTCCTAAAGATTCACAGTCCTCAGTTTTACTGGAAGGTACATATATGTAAAGACAATGAGAAAGTTAAGACCGTTTCTCGTTCCATTTCTCAAGAACCTGATTCTTGATTCTTGTCTCTCAGGTTATGACACAAGCGGATTTAGGACTTGCAGATGCTTATATCAACGGAGATTTTTCTTTCGTCGATAAAGACTCAGGACTTTTGAATCTGATTATGGTACTGAGTCTATTCTTCTTCTTTCTTGTTTCGTTCACGCTATTTCCCATGCTTAACTTCTTGATGAAATCTGTACAGATTCTCATTGCTAATAGAGATTTGAGCTCACCAAAATCAAATCTTTCTAAGAAAAGGTAAAAGCTTTAAAGCTTAATGCAATGATGATTTAGCATAGTCATTTACTTGCGTTTTTGGTCTCACAGGGGATGGTGGACACCGATGTTTCTCACTGCGGGTTTAGCATCTGCAAAGTATTTTCTAAAGCATGTCTCGAGGCAGAACACTTTAACACAAGCTCGTAGGAACATTTCTCGTCACTATGACCTTGTATGAACATTTCTCTCTTTTAAATCTAGACGAACGTTTCCTCAGTTTATTGTGTTTGTAATCAGATTCTCTGTTTGGTTGATTCACAGAGCAACGAGCTTTTTGGTTTCTTCTTGGATGACACCATGACTTACTCCTCAGCAGTTTTCAAGGTGAACATGAAAAGACTTTCTGGGGATTTTCACCTTTTTCCGGTTTCTCCTACTTTACGATGATTTTTAACTTCAACCTTTCACCACTATAACATTTTATAGTCAGAAGATGAGGATCTCAAAACTGCTCAGATGAGAAAAATATCTCTTCTTATTGAGAAGGTAAAGCATTTAGAAAACATTTTCTTGATTTGTAGCAAGAGCCAGGACGTTTTTCTCTCTCTGTTCTTTAATGATTAAAGGTGTGAAATTTCAGGCGAGAATCGAGAAAAACCATGAGGTGTTGGAGATTGGATGCGGATGGGGAACATTGGCCATCGAAGTTGTGAAAAGAACTGGATGCAAGTACACTGGTATTACGTTATCAATTGAACAACTTAAGTATGCACAAGAAAAAGTGAAAGAAGCTGGACTTCAGGTGTTTTTTCTAATTCATTTTTGGTTCGTGTTTCTGTTCTCCAAGGCTATGATTGACAGTGTATAATTAATGAATTTTGCAGGATCGGATTAAGTTTGAGCTCTGCGATTATCGCCAACTATTTGATGCTCGCAAATATGACAGAATTATATCTTGGTAAAACATAAACTCTCTTTTCACTCTCTCGTCATATAAATCAGTAACTAATCTGTCGAATTTCATATTAACATATTTGGATGTTTCAGTGAGATGCTAGAAGCGGTTGGACACGAGTTTATGGAAATGTTTTTCAGTCGATGTGAAGCTGCGCTTGCAGAAAATGGCTTAATCGTCTTGCAGGTAAATAGTTCATAATCATTTCTCCTCTGAGACATTCTCAAATGTTTTGATAACAGTTTTTGATCTTTTTATAATGTTTTGATCCACAAACAGTTCATATCAATACCCGAAGAGCGTTACAATGAGTATAGACTAAGTTCAGATTTCATAAAAGAATACATATTCCCCGGCGGATGCCTTCCTTCTTTAGCCAGAGTTACTTCAGCCATGGCTTCTTCTTCTAGGCTATGGTAACCATTTATATATCTTTCCTCGGACATCACTATGTTAAATCAATCTTAACACTAAAAAATTTACAGCATTGAGCACGTTGAGAACATTGGGATTCATTACTACCAAACATTGAGATGCTGGAGGAAGAACTTCTTGGAGAGACAAAAGTAAGATCAAATATTAACAACTTTTTCTCTGTTTTTTGTGACTTGTTTTCATTGTGTTTTCTTCTCACATTTTGTTTTTTGTTTTGTTTGCAGACAAATAATGGCTCTTGGATTTGATGATAAGTTCATGAGGACATGGGTGTATTATTTTGATTATTGTGCAGCTGGTTTCAAGACTCTTACCCTTGGAAACTACCAGGTAATAATATAACATTGACATAGGCTAGAAATTATAAGCATGCTTCTTAATTTCTTGTGATATATACAAAGAGATTTTGAATAATTTGTTTTGATGTGCCAATACAATGTAGGTTGTGTTCTCGCGTCCAGGGAATGTAGCTGCATTTGCTGATCCATACAGAGGATTTCCTTCTGCTTATTGCGTTTCCTAAAAGCAACAACACTAGATTGCTTACATTTTTCTATTTTATACAAATATTTAAGCTCATCTACTCGTACGATTTCATTGTTTATTTGTTTGATGTTCTATTTGTGAAAGTTTGATGAATAATATAAGAGTTTTGCTTTGAGAATTTATTGCTTTTGATCACTGAATGAAGTGGGAATGATTTGTTATGTTTAAATAGTTGATACATTATCATTTGGTCATCTCAGAAAGAAAGAAAAAGAAATATATTAACAGAAATCGAAAAAGAAAAAGAGAAGAGAAAAGAAATCTGTTATTTCCCTTTTCCTTCCTTTCGATCTCACTGCGAACCAACTCCATCTTCTTTAAATTGGCTTCATCCTTAGTTAAAATCTTGTGCTTTTCCCAAATTAAGGGTTTTGTCAAGAAACCTCTCACCTATCGAAGGAATTTCCCTTATTCAAAACAATAGTCTTAGGACTTACTTATATGTAACCTAAGATCCCTAGTTATGTCTACATGTACCCTAATATAAAAGACTATATTGTACAAATATATAAAAGGCAATTTGCCATATATCAACGTATACTCTAATACCCCTCAAGTTGGAGAGTGTAGATCCGACACACCTAACATGCCAATAATATTTTCGAACTCTAGCTTGTCAAGCGCCTTAGTAAAGATATCTGCCAACCGTTCCCATGTAGGTACATGTCTAGTAACAATAGTCCCACGTAGCAGCTCATCTCGTATGAAGTGACAATCTTTCTCAATATGCTTCGTACATTCATGAAAGACCGGATTAGCTGCAATATGCATCGCCGCTTTACTGCCACATACCAACGAAACGAGAGACGTAAGAATCACTCCCATATCCTCCAGAAGCGCCTTATCCATATAATTTCTTTAAGCATAAGAGACATAGTCCGATATATTCTGCCTCAGCAGAAGAGAGAGAGATAGCTTGTTGCTTCTTCGTCTTCCAGAAAATTTGAGAGTCTCCTAACTATATAAACCACCTTGTTGTAATGTAGAACGCCAAGTGACCGGACAGCCTACCCAATCAGAATCCGATCAAGCAACTAAGGATAAATCTGTGTTCGCCTTAAGTAGTATGCCTTGCCCCGAATTGCCTTTCAAGTATCTTACCACACGGATCACCGCTTTAAGTGGGTTTCTGCACAAACTAAGATAGTATATGAACTGAGTATAAAAAATCCGGATGTGTAACTACTAAATATATCATACGCCCTATCAATCGTCGATAATGCTCAATCAGCTCAAAGTCATCACCATCCGCAAGTGCTAATTGCTGATTCTGTTCTAACGGGAAAGTCGCCGTTTTCGCCACAAGCAGACCTGTTACGGAAATAATTTTTAAGTTATACTTGCGTTGACAAATGTAAATACCCTGCGGACTCCGAGCCACTTCTATTCCCAAAAAATATTTCAACAACCCCAGATCCTTCATCTTAAAACAATTGCTCAAGTAATCCTTAAAAGTCGTTATGATAGCTAGTGAACTACCAGAGATAACTTCACTTACTAGCGAAAGGGACGCTCTCGGGAAAGTTTCGGGGATCACCCACTCCGGACTAGCTGGATTAACGATCCACTTCCGAGACTCTCGCTGCTGCTGCTTCTCCTGGAACTCTCTGGCCTCTACTAGTTCCCCAACTTGAATTGACTCCATTAGTGTTTTGTTTTCCCCACCTTGAATCACCTCCTCCGAAATTCCTTCTTCCTCCAGAGAATCCTCACAGTTGGAAAACAGAGGATGTTTTTCCCGAGAACGGCTCAGATCCTTCTTCAGGCCTGACTCCTGGCTCAGCAGCTCTCCGGCTCGTATGAGAGTCAATCTCTCTTTACTCCGGCTCGAGCCGACTCCCTTCTGAGATATTTGACGACTTCTCGGATTTCCGGCCCATTACATGCCCACAGAATCTCAGTCTTTCTTCCAAGGGTTTCTTCCTCGCCACGTCCCCCCATGTCGCTTCTGTTTCACACCAACTGCCAGTGCCGTCTCCCTCCGCCATCACCGCAGCAGGCTCGCCGTTCTCCCACACCCTCTACGCCGCCGTCTCCTTCTCTCTCCCTCTTCTCCACGCCGACACTGCTCCTCTTTCTCTTTCCCTCCGCCTCACTTCTCTTTCTCCCTCTCTCCTCTGCACCACCATCTTCTTCCTCCCTCCTCCTCTTCATTGCGATGTCGCTTCTCTCCTCCTCCTTTGGCGCCGCCACTTCTCTTCCTTCCCCTCCCTCCTTCTCGACTGCGACTTCTCCTCTCTCTCTCGCCACCATTGCAACTCTCCTCTCCTCCTCTCCCNCTCTCTCTCTCTCTCTCTCTCTCTCTCTCTCTCTCTCTCTCTCTCTCTCGAAACAACTAATGGACGCTAGGGATTAGGATTAATTAGGTTTTTAGGGATTTAAATGGGTCTCGGGTTCGAAAAGAAAGGCTTAACGACCGTGGAAAACTGGATGTTACACATTATATTTGTATCGTATGCAGACATACAAACTAGTTTTAATATATTTGAAAATCATAACAAAATCTAGTGCTATTGGTTCTACCATTCAAAAATCCATATTCAAATCACGTATATTGACTCTACGATTTATAAATCATAATTCAAATTACATGAATAAAAATTTACTACAGTGAATTTTGGTTGAATTGGAAAGATTTTTTTTTGTAAAAATTACAAAGACACAGAAAACCTACCTATTTAAAATCTCTTATTAAGAATTCAAATGTTAGATGTGAAAGTTGGTGAATTTTACAAACATTTGTAAATTCTGTACAAAAACTAAAATCAATTCAAATACATAAATGAATAACACCCCTTAGAAAATTGAGTCGACTTCAACAAGAATTGATCGAGGATGGAACCTAAAACTAAAAGGTTAGATATCAAAAAATTCAGCAGTAAAAGAGACTTATGTCTTAGGAAATGCAGAGTTACCAATAAGAAATCAATGTGAAGTTTAGTTTATTAGAGTAATCGCTGGAAGATTCATGTCATTTTGAAAACTAAATTCGAAAACTAATCACATGTAAGTTCTAAGAAAACGTTTGGAAAAAATTACAACATATTTCAGCTTCAAATACATATCTCTTTCATGATGACATATTCTTCTATCTATGTACAATATAATGTGAAACTTCCAAAAAACAATGTCATAAGCAAGAGATATGATGATTGGCAAATGTGCTTCTGTAGAACAGATAACTTTTCAGATTGAAACATTCAACTTTGTCCACTTTCGAAAAATTGTCATGAGCAAGAGAGATGAAGATTGGCAAAATAACCCACATATCAAACCAGTCCACAAACCCTGTTTTCACCATAATCACATCAAAATATTGAATCAAACACAAACATAAACATATAAAAATGCTTGAGATGATTTTGTAAGAGATTCAAGAACTATTCACCTTGACATAATACTTCAACTTGAAACCTAAAATGGCTGAAATCGACATCCCAATTAAGTAGAATGTTCCCAAATTTATAACCGTGACTATGTGCTGCCATCCGCATCCTCTTGCAACTCCTGTAAATAAATCAAATAAAAATGATTTTTTCGCGCTTGGTGATACCATGAAAGAAGAAGATTTCTTGAATCTTTTTACCTGATAGAACACCTTGGATTGAATCAAGAGTTATAGAGGCAGCAAGAAAGAATCTCAATGATGCAAACTCTTCTTTTATCACAAGGCTATTGCTAAATAACCCAACCCAACTATCATGACCTACAAGTATACCAATCACTACGCCTAGAGCAAGTACTAAAGACAACTTAATGGTTACAGAAGTCGCATTCTTTGCGCCTTCTACATTTCCCGCTCCAAGTTCGTTAGAAACATGCGTACTGCAACATTTGTCAATGTTAAAACAAATCATTAGTTAACTTTAGAGTTAACATGAATCTTGAACCGATTGATGAGGTAGACTGACCTTGCAGCAGCGCTAAGCCCGTATGTTAACATGTAGCTAATAGTTTCTGTGTTGACGCTGGAGATATGAAACATAAAGTACACGCAATTCAACATGAGCTAGTTTTACTGATGTAAAATTAAACACTGATAAATACTGATATAAAACTTACCATATAGCTACCAAAGAGGTAGTGATCTCTGGATTTGGCATTAGTCCTGCCAAGAACACAAGAATTTCGAATGCCCAATATTCCAAACTGTTGCAACAACTTAGTTTGTTAAACTTGGACAAGCATATATATGACGTTAAGTAGTTGATAGTGATATGTTAAGCTGACTTACCATACCATAGCAGCGGAAGGAATGCTTAATGTCAAGTTTATTACAACATAACGCGCTGATTCTAATGAAAATCCAGTCCATGTTTCCTTAAACTTGTTTGAACAAATCACGTAAGTTCCAAGAGAAAGGAAAGCTATCCATAATGAAATAGATGTAGCTATTGGAGCGCCAATGTACCCAAGACCAGCTAAATAAACCAGAACATATGCGGTCCCGATATTAATCACCAAGGGGACAAAAGAAAAGATGACTAGCGGAGTAACGATGGATTGCGTTTGGCAAAACCTCACAATGTTTTGTATGAACCCGTAAGCGAGTAAACCAGGAGCTTGGTACTTCATATAGAGTGCAGCTTGTTTTGAGATGCTAGGATCTTGTCTGAGAAGTCTGAAAACCGATTCTGTGTAGAACCAGAGAATGGAGATGAGGATGGTAAAGAGTAAAGAAACAATGCAAGATGATTGTAGATGAATCCCCAACATTCTGTAGCTTTTTGCACCAAAGCCTTGTCCACACAGTGTCTCAAGTGCTCCACTTAACCCTATCTGAAAAATTTACTGAACATTAATCTCTGTTATAAACAATATCCATATCATATGTCTAAAAAACCACCACTATTTCTGTATGTGTTAAAAATATAGACAAAACAAGTCCACACCATAGATGCATTAAAATAACCAGAAAACTTTCTTGTTCACCCCTCATGACTAGTCTGTGATCCAAGATGATTCACACAATGATCAAAAACACAAAGACTTCTAAACTTGAGTAGCCGAGACATAGATAAGACGAAAAAAAGCTTAAGCAGCTAGAAATCAATATAAGAATGAAAGATATAAAGGTTGAGGCATAGAGGGAAATGTGACCATGAAGGCAAAACCAGTGACGGTGGTCCATGAATTGGCGAGAGTTGCACCGGCGAGCTCGAGTTGGCCAAGGTGAGAAGCGAACATCACAGAGGTTAAAGGGATACAGTAGAAGAAAAGATTTGTGAATATCATTGGCAGAGAGTAAATTATTTGAGACTTTGCTTCTTCCACATCTATGAGTTTCTGAAGCGACGATGTTGATGATCTTCTCCTTCTTCCACCTTCATGATCATCCAATAAGGGAGAGCTCGTTGGCGTGGGATCAGCCATTGGATCTTCTTGAAGGAGAAGTTTGGATTTGGTTTGCAGGCTAAGAGGATCAATAAAAGTTGAAGAAGAGAATTGTGATTTGTGAAGCTGAAGCATTAAATAAGATAGGCAGAAACATATTATTAAATATTGCCACATAAAGACTTGGTCACAGAGAGGCCCTTCTCAGTTCTCTCTGTCTCAGCCATTCTTCTTCAATTTGTTGCCAAATAAATATGGTGAAGGATTTCTAACCAAAAACAAAATTTTGTGGGGAATTGTTACGTGATTGTGGCTTATCTATTTTGGGAAATATATAGAGTGTGATTTTTGAAAGTAAACCTATTTTAGAAAATTTATTAAAGATTAATTTACAGAAATACAGGAAAAGAAATTTTACATTTACACCTGTCTTTTGATGGTTCTCAAATATACACCTCAAATATTAAGATTTAAGGTTTAGGGTTTAAGGTTTAGTGGTTAGGGTTTAGAGTTTAGCTATTAGGGTTTAAAGTTAGGAATTATGGTTTAAGATTTAGGGTTTAACGTTTAGGGTTTCTTTTAGTCTAGGGGTATAATGGTCTTTTTCATTAAAAAGGGAGGTGTAAAAATAAAATTTTTTCAAGCAGGGGTATTTTTGAAAAACAGACAATACAAAGGTGTATTTTTGTAAGTCTCCCTTTATTAAATATATGTAATAAATTAAAGTAACTTACATATTCCAACAAACATATTAGAATATTTTAATATTTTTTTCACTTAATCACTATCAAAATCCTAAATCAATACAATTTAAATTCATCAGTTTTCATAAATTTTAAAATTATTATATTACTATTTTCTAAATAAAATTCGTTACAAAAATTCAAAAAAAATTATAAAGTGATAAAATTTAGAAAAATCAACAAAAAATTATAAATAATTTATATAAACTATAAAAATATAAGTTTAGTCATCCGATGTTTTTTAAAATACTCTAACAAATTTTGTTTCACGGTATTTCGAAAATTGGATATTATCTGAATTGAACCCATACGAGTATTCGAGAAAATCTGAAAGTTCGAAAATCTTAAATCTAAATTGAACCCAGAATTCGATATAACTGAAAATTCTAAAAGTTTTGAACCTGAACCCGAATCCGAAACTCGAAATAACCGAAAATTATAAACCTGATACTCGAAAAATCTAAATATGATTAATAATATATAAATTTATTTACAAAATCCGCGCTGTTGCGCTGGTCAAAACTCTAGTTATCAATTTAACCGTTATGTCGGCTTCTTTATAGAATGTCAATTTTTGAATAATTTAAGATATTGTTTTCAAAATTTTATTTGTCAACATTACTTCATAGGAATTTGCAATACGATATAATTATTACTTACTGGGTAATTGCTGATGCAGAGAAGATATGTGGAAACTAAGATTCAACACGTGCAATCATGTTTTAGTAATATTTGTGATGAGTTTAATTTTAAAAATCATTAAAATTGTTGCATTATTTAAATTTGGAAATATATAGATACGATTAAACTTTTCAATGTTGGTTAAAGTGTCTAGTTGGTGGTAAACTTAATCATACATTCTTTTCATAATAAATTTGGTCTCGATTAACTTGTCATAAAACTATAATTTCTCTTTTAAAATAATTTTAAATTATAAAAATACAATAAAGAAAACTATAATGTTTGATAAAAGAAAATAAATCAGATAATTATAGTATATTTTAGAGACAATTATAATTACATAAAATAAATACAATGCATAAGCCTTAGAGAGAATATGTAACATCCTAACCTGGCTAGAGAGTTAACCAACTAGAACGAAGTAAATCCTTTCGCAAAACCACCAATTTCACTTTAAACGTCACTTCTAACACTATACCTCCAAAACAATTTCCAAGAAAAAGAAAAGGAAAAAGGAAGGGTGAGTGATTTCCCGACAACAAGTCACTCAGTGAGAACGTACACTAGACCTCGTCATCTAGAACCTAGTTTAGCCCATAAGTCTAAACCTAAACCGCAACCAAACAATCAAGCACCTATCGTGCTGCGCAAGTAATCCCTACCATTCATGGCAACATATCATCCTCAATACCTGTTGGGAGTAATTTAGGTCATGGGAATTCTCCAGGCTTAGATGGAGTACAACAATAAGACCTCAAAGCAGGGTAATGCCCAGAAGCAGGAAACCAGACGACGTCCCATAGCCGGAAGTTAGACGACCAAGCATAGCCGGAAGCCGGAAGCCGAAAGCCAGCCGACCACCGCCTCTCCTCTATTTTCGCTATTTAAATTAGTAGATAATGACATGCATTCTAGATAAAGATGCATATATTCTACATATAATCATGATATATCCAATTCTTGGAGGGATAATCATGAAACACATGTATAAATACCAAGCTCAAGGGCAAAACGTGTACGCACGAAAACCCTAAGCCAAAAATCAATACAACAAGCAATTCTTTTGCCATATTTGATCTTCAAGCTTAGCTAAAACGACCTTTAACCTTTGCTAAACATTCATCGACCTCCAGCTTCTATAGTGCTACAAAGAACGACAAAAATCACCCATAACAGTTGGCGCTAGAAGGACGGTAGCTTTCAAAAACAACTACGTGACGATGGTTGGAGACAATCATGAATAAGCAAACATCACACCAGCACGAGCAGAGCTCACCTACGGGGAGATGCGATCTCAACTAGACTTTGCAAAAGAGACTAGGAGAGATGGAGCAGCTTCGAAGGGATCAGACTCGAATTGGAGCTGATGCAGCAGCTGCAGAGCTTCAGACCCTGAGGCAGCAGATGGA
>OVAN01008873.1:0-17622 GCA_900406275.1 Anastatica hierochuntica | reverse complement strand
TTTGATCTCCTCGAACGCCGCGATGTTTGGATCGGCGTTGATCGCGGTGACCTTCGTCGTTGGAGTGATTTCAAACGGTGTCACCGGCGTTGTCGCGCNGTTGGAGTGATTTCAAACGGTGTCACCGGCGTTGTCGCGCTCGCGAGTTGGTTGGTTGTTCTGTTCGTCAGTGTTCATGATCGATCTGTGATTAGCGTGAAGAAATCGCGTGTGCCCCAACCTTCTAGCGCCAAACTCTAGGAACCGAAATTCTCACTGTCAATGATACGTGGTTCACGGATTCTCTGTAGCCAAAGATCAACAGATCGGATATCGAGTTAGCGAATTAGTGAATAAGAAATACAAAATTTATCTCGAACTAAGACGCAGACTAGTAACCTAGTTGAGACGCAGTTCGCTAACAAAAAACGAAACAAGAACCCTAGTTTTTCAAAGTGTTTTGTGGTGACGAAAAGCTCTGTGAATGAATGAATGAATGTCCCTCCTTTCTTCTTTGACCTCGCATCCTTTATATAGATCCTCGTGGGCTGGCTCGATTTCCTTTTCCGTCATGATTCGTGCATATCTTCTCGCTGGGATATTCCTTTTTCCCTGATTTTCCCAAATCTTTTTGAGATCCTTCCTTATCATTCCAGAATTTAACATTTTTGCGAGATCCTAACGGACCGTCATCGCAAGTGGGCCGGTTCTCGCCCGAAAATCGTAAATGGACCGTTATCGCGGTTTGGGCCCTTTCGGACCGTTTCGCGGCTAAATGACNCTTTACGATTTATCGCGGAAAACCGTTTCTCGCAAGAATAAGCGACAACAGCCCTGTCGACCGATGTGGTCAATCGTATAGTTTAGACTCTTCCGATGCTTAAGTTAATCGTCATCGTTTTATACGATTGATACGAAATCTACGGAAAGCACGAATCCTTGCAATTCTTGCCATGATGGTTTGACGGAAATTCCAATCGAGACGCAACGAGAGATGACCAAGTGACGATTCGAAGGAAATGACGATCGGAAGGGACGTGGTTCAGTCAACGGACTATGGTTGAACGTTATCCGCGCCTCAGCGCCAATTGGCGCCAAGGACAAAGCTTGGTCTTGGCGCTAATTGGCGATAAGACAGATACTCTGTCTTGGCGCCAATTGGCTTCAAGACCATGCCTTGGTCTTGGCGCCAACTGGCGCCAAGACCATGCCCTAGTCTTGGCGCCAGTTGGCGCAAAGACAGACCTTCTGTCTTGGCGCCAGTTGGTGCCAAGACGGACCTTCTGTCTTGGCGCCAATTGGTGCCAAGACGGACCTCCGGTCTTGGTTCAATCGACGTTTAGATCGGCCTCTAGTTTGGTCGTCAATCGGTTCCAAGTCTCGTTCGTAGGTCTGGCGTCAATCGGCGTTTTAAACATTTGGTTCTCTAGCGCTTTTGATGATTTCGTATCGCTTCGGAGGGCGTATCGTGTGGCCCTGTGAGAGTTATCCGAGGACCATCGATGCTAGCCTTGGCACTAGGATGTTTTAGTTTCTTTCGGACGGACATACTTTATGTGGAGATTGGTCATGATCGACTATCTCCGAAGCTCTAAAACCAGTTCCGGAAAAGACAGTTCGAACGATTAGAATCCTCAGAGTTTTCCAATATCCTTACGATCCTTGTGTCTAGAGGAGAAAGCATTGCTTCCGTAGTCCTTTTCAGGCATCGATTTCGTCGGGACAGTTTTTGACCCCAACAGATGTCACTCATAACATCATTATTTTATCACTTTTCCTATGGATTTTGATAGGTTTTCTTAGTGTTTTTACACAACTTTATACAATTAGAGGTATTTTCTTGTATTTTTAGTGTTTTAATTTATTTCAAGTCAACTATGTATTTTGGAGCTTTATGGAGCTAATTGAATCAAAAGCCACTTTATGAACAGTTTCCGAGCATCAGACGTATTATCTTAGAAGAAAGCCTAGTCGTCAATGTATTTTGATGAAATTTGGGCAGAAGCTAGACAATTGAATTATCTTTCATCACCAAGTTGTTTCATCTTATTTGGAGTTGTGGAAAAGGAGTTATACAAAATTTACTAAAGACTGGTCCAACTGTCTCGCAGATGAAGGGTGTGTAGAAAGACCAAAACAAAAAGGAAGACTATTTGGTTTTTGAACCGTACATTCTACCGACACAATTGGATCTACTACAAGTCTTCTGAAGCCCAAGAACTCAACTCAAGACCCTTTGGACGAAGCCCAAACATTATGAGGCCTTAAGGCCCGGTTAACTTTTTGACCTAGAAACTTATAACACTATATATATAGGTTTTTTTAGCCTCTAATTTCGTAGATTTGGCTTAAATTAGGGCTGAATAACATTATTAGGAGGCTGAGACGACTCCCTTTGGGGTTGTGCCCTTTGTAGCCTCCTAAGGTCCATCTTCATCATCAATATATCATCCATTCTTCCATAAACTCGGTTTTATCTTCTCCTCTCTCCTTTGATTTGATATGATGCTTGCTTCCATGATTGATTTCTTTTTTACATGTTTTTAATCTATTTGTTTTTATGTTAGACAGTAGATTACAAGGAGTCAATGAGTTTACTTGAATAGGATTACTAGTCGATTAGGTTTTATCAATAACGTTATCACCTTTACTCATTCGTTAATGTTATTCTCCTACAAAAGGTGGTATGAGAATTGATCTATAGAGATATCCATTCCAAAAGTTTGACTTACCACTGGATCTAGTATTTGGTGAGCCTTTCTAAGTAGGTTTCAAAAGTAGATCGATTTTAGAATCATGAACAATCAGTCTTGATCGATTTTATGCGTGTTTATTATTTTGAGGTCATTCAAAAATCTAGGTCATTTTGATATAAAGCATAGAATCTTGAACCTCGAAAATGGAGAGGATTTACCTTAGTGGTTGTTTTCTAGACCAAAACTATATGCCCCTTGTCGTTTTTAACTCCTACTTGTTTACTTTAACTTTCTGTTGTTTGATGCATATCTTTTCATTGATCTATCCCCTGTAAATTAGCATATAAAATAGGATTTTGTTTTGCATCTTTAAACCATAATAAAAAAACCAAATAAAAGTCCTAAAACCTCATGCACATTTCATTCTTAGCTTAATCAGAAATTCAATGGATCCTAAGAGTGAAATCTAGTCCCTATGGATTCGATCCCTAACTATTGCTGCGGATGTTGTACACTTGCAACTAAGTTTTAGTTGGGGTAAAACTTGACCCCACATCAGTCACTATTAAAAGAATAAGCTCGATTAGTTGCCAAATGATATACACAAGAAAAAGATATCGATTACATTGATACGTTTTCTTTTATAGCAAAGATGAACAGTGTCAAGCTGATATTAGGCATTGCATCTATTCATGGTTGGAGTTTGACACAAATGGATGTAAGTAATGCTTTTATCAATAGAAACTTGATGAAGATATTTTCATGAGCCTTCCTCAAGGTTATGCTTCTCCTGGTTGTAGCCATTGCCTCCTAATCTTGTTTATAGATTAAAGAAATCTCTCTATGGCTTAAAACAAGCCTCTAGGAAATGGTACCAACGTCTCTCCTCTGTTTTGTTACTAGATGGTTTTCAACAATCTCCATCAAATAACAATCTCTTTGTCAAGGTCTCTGGTTCTTCTTTTATTGTTTCATTAGTTTATGTTGATGACGTTCTAATAGCAAGTAACAATGATGAAGAAGTTTATCATTCCAAAGACATCTTGAGTGCAAACTTCAAGAGAAAGGACCTTGCCCAGACTCGGTTCTTCTTGGGGTTAGAGATATCACGATCTTTAGAAGGTATCTCTCTCTGTCAAAGAAAGTTTGCATTGTCTCTTTTGGAAGATTGTGGTATTGTTGTAAACCTGCTTCAGTTCCTATGGATCCAAGTTAAATTTGACCAAAGATCTAAGAACCCCTCTGCCTAATCCTACAACATACAAGGCTTTGATTAGATGTCTTCTTTATATCACTCTGACCAGACCAGACATCACTTTCGCAATGAATAGTCTTACCCAGTTCCTCTCTGCCTCTACAGATGTTCATTTGCAGGTAGCTCATAGAGTCCTTAGATACGTTAAAGCTAAACATAGACAAGGTTTCACGTTAAAGCTAATCCTGGAGAAGCTGCACCATGTTTGAAAGCTTCATAAAGCCTTGTACAGCCTGAAACAAGCTCCAAGACCGTGGTACTTGGATCTGCAAACCTTCCTCATTGCTTCAGGTTTCGAAAACTCTCTCTCTGATGCATCGCTTTTATCTTAAATTTTCCTGGAACCATTTCTATGTCATAGTGTATGTGGATGATATTCTCATCACGGAGAACAGTTCAGTTGCGACTGAGAGCTTCATACACCTGCTGGGAAATCGATTTTCTCTCAAAGACATGGTTGCTCTCATTTATATCTTGGGGATCGAGGCACAACGAACTGAAAAGGTCTTCTTCTTTCTCAACAAAAGTACATCATGTATCTGCTCGCTTTCACTAACACATTGGACATTAATCATGTATCAACTCTAATGGCGTCAAACTGTTCCCTGACCTTAACGTTTGGCTCTGCTCTCCCTAATGGTCGTGAGTATAGTATTGTAGTTGGTAGCCTGCAGTATTTGCATTTTATGAGACCAGATGTTGCTTGCGCTGTGAACAAGTTAATCACAATTCATGCACTGCCCAACTAACGATCATTGGCAAGCAGCAAAGCGTGTGCTCCCCTATCTCTCAGGCACTCGGGATCAAGGTCTCTTTCTTTGCCGCAACAGCAATCCACATATACATGCCTTTTTCGATGCTTATTGGGCCAGAAACCGAGACGATTATACATCCATTGGTGCGTACAAGAAATAGAAAACAGTTGCTCGCTTTTCCACTGAAGTTGACACGGCAAATGAGCATCGCTGGGCTGTTCAGTTAATGACCGAACTTAGCATTCCTCTTTCATCCCCTCCCGTCATCTATTGTGACAACGTTGGTGCCACATATCTAGCAGCTAATCTGGTGTTTCACTTACGTGTGAAGCATGTGACAAAACGACTATCACTTTGTTCGTCAAATAGTTCAGTCTGGTTCCCTGTGAGTGTTTCATGTTTCTTCTAAAGATCAACTCTTTGATGCTCTTACGAAACCGCTGCCACGTCCGCTTCTTCGCTATCTAAACTACAAGATTGGGCTCTCTATCGATTGCTCATCTTGCGGAGGCGTATAAGAGATATGTATAGTAGTATCTTGTTACAAGTATATAGGAGTATCTAACATATAGTTAAAGAAATTATCATCTCAATATACTCTATGAGATTCTCTCATATGTATATATATTGTACATTCTCCTCTTCAACAAGATCATCACACTATTCACAACTCTCTACATTTTTAACATTTTCAATTTTGTGATGACTGATGAAAAGAATCTTGTAATCAAAATTGAAAAGTGAAGATATGCACTATTAAATGATTAAATTAGATGTGTCCGTGGAGAAGAGGGAACACATTTATATGGATCCTACACAATTATGGACTAAAACCATAGACACATTTATAGCTCATGTAGATCGTACCTTTTTTTCCTCTTTTTGCACTCAGGAATCCGTAAAAAGAAAAAGAAACATTTCCAAAAAACGTACCATTTTCGAAAGAAAGTTTAAACTAAAATGAAAACTGAAAATAATGGACGGTCACAATGAGATTGTAAACACCCATCCCTTTCATATAACTGTAATATTGATATGTCGATTTTCCAAATTTCCCGTCAGTATCAACCTTAAAAAGTAAATAGTAAATTGACATTTGACGCATTTATTGTATCCTTAAAAACTTTAATTTTAACACGCCAAAACTTTGTATTCATTCGACCGAGCTTTCGTTTCATATCTGTTATACGTAGTAGTACATGTATTTATCAGAAAATCGACTACAACGATTGCACTGATGCAATAGCTGATTTTCTGAAAGATATATTGTCTGACGATAACCTCTCACAACTTTGTATTATAAAATCCAGAAATTTATATCTGGGTTAGATTTGTTGTATCGAATAATAGATGTTTACATCGACGATAGTATGATATTTTGAAAAAGGGATGTCGATCATACAATATGTCGATTTTATCGAAAACATTGATTTCAGGAAACAAATAGAAGGGATAAAATCGTGTACAAGAAAGTGTGTTACTTGCCAATAACCGGTTATACTAGTCTAAGCGCACATCAGAGGCTATGAGATGGCATTGTTGGTGCAGAACATAAAGACAAATGGTTCATCCATCAGATGAAAAAGTATGGAAACATTTTAAGTCAGTGTATCCTAATTTTGCGTTTCAGAGAATAAATGTTTATCTTGGATTAAGCATCGATGGATTCAACCCATTTCGAAGTCATGGGAGACAATATTCACTTTGGCCGGTTATTCTGACTCTATATGCTTTAACTTCATCTTTCTACATGAAGCGAGAGTTTCTCTTTTTTACAATTCTTGTTCCAGGCCCTGAGCATCCTAAAAAATATCTTGATGTTTATTTGCATCCATTAATTTATGAGTTGCAAATGTTATGGAAACATGGAGTTTTAAACATTTGAAATGAGAAATATCATAATTGACACAAAAAGTATTTTTTGGGAGTTGTCATACTGGAAGGATCATCAACTAAGGCACAATTTAGATCTGATGCACATTGAAAAGAATGTCTTTGACAACGTCACGAATATCATTCTTAATATCAAATGTAAGATGAAAGAGATTCTGAACTCTAGATTAGACTTAAATCCTTTGTTAAATCCGGTTCCGGCAGGGATCACACCATAGAACCCAAATAATAATTTTTATTTATAAGTTTATGCTATGAATTTGTTTTCGCTGACAGTTTTTAAATTGAATTTGAATTTATTTTTGATTTTAATTTTAAATTAATTTTTAATTTAATATTAATTATAATTTTGAATATAATTTTAATTTTATTTTTAATTTAGTTTTATTTTTAGTTTTAGTCTTAGTTTTGTTATCTCTAATTTGTTATACAAAAAAAAATAACACATATCTGTTAAAAATCTTTCGGAAAACATTAGTAATATTTCGACTGTTTAGTTTCATCGTAAATTCGTCGTAAAGTTTTACAATTTTTTTGTCAGAAAGTCATCGAAATTTTTTGACAACCTCTCACGACTATAAATACGTCAAAAATTTCTGACAATTGTGTCGATGGAGAACCATCGGAAATTTTCGGCATAATCAAGTCATCGAAATTTTCCGACAACCTGTCACGACTATAAATACGTCAAAAATTTCTGACAGTTGTGTCGATGGAGAACCATAGAAAATTTTTGGCATAATCAAGTCATCGCAAATCTTTCAGAAATTTCTGACGTACTTACAACCGATTTATTTTTCCAATGACATATATCCGACGAACTATTTTCATCCAAAATTTGTCGAAACTTAGTATTTGCGACGAAATATTTACAATTTCATCCGTCAATTTTTTCTGCATTTTTTGCAGCGGTGGATCTCTTCCATCATGTGGTATTATTGAGTTTGAGGATATTGTATTAGTACTAGTAGTATAGAATAAGTAGAGGGGCTATAATTTTTGGTATGTAGTGGATACTTGTGAATGCAGAGTAACATATGCCAAGGCAATATCTATTTCTACTTCTTTCTTTTTTTTCCTTCTTAATTTTGATCTACAACGTAAAAATGTTGATTCCCCTTCTTTAGAGTCCCCAAAAACTAGTTCAAAAGTCCTCATCGAGTGAGATACCACTTATGTAGTGGCTGAAAAGCTGACTTTCACTATAAATTCAGAAACCTATCTTCAGCTTGCACAACCTCAACTTTTAACCACGAATTTAATGTTTTATTCTCAACAACAAATTTTCAATGTCGGCATCTCTTCACTATTAACACAATTTGTATTTAGTCTTTAAGAGTGCATATGGTGAATGTGATGACAACATATAACAACAACACCTAAAATATATAAATTGCTTTGTTTATCTTCTAGAAAAATCATTTTAGGAATGAGTTTGTCTAACTCAACTTCTAATAGTATTTTTGCTTTCCCTATGCTAAGTGTAATTAACCTTGTTTGGAAGCAAGCATTGACTCACCAAGCCTTCAAGCTACATGGTTGATCCGTAATCTATATCAACAACAACCAAGAACATTCTTTAGACTCACCTAAACAAGAATTATATAAATCTCATGTATGTTGAAAGCGCTCTTTATAATATCTAGTGCCTAGTTTCCTTACGAAGTATGTAAAAGAGAATAGTCGAGACCATATATTTCACAACTTCTATCTTAATGATAGCTTAAGGGAACTAATCATCAATAAAATTAACATGTGATGTATTCTTCTTTATTGTCAGTGTCTAGTTTCTTTATGTTAGAAAGGATTATCACCTCCGACTTTCAATCAACTATGTATGTTTGCTTCATTGCACAGTACATGTTCTTTTGTAGTTGTATACATCTTTGTTGTGGATGGGAATCTGAGGGTTTCATATTTCTTGTGTTGTGGTAGTGAAGGTTTTGTCACTGATTAGTCTTTGGTTGTCTCTTTCTCAAGATCTGATAGAGACCATCATTAAGGGTATGCAGAAAACCTTGTTTTGACTTTCAACAATAGGTAGATCGCAATCATTAGAGGTCAATGGCTCTGGTGGTGTTATTAGAGGGATAGATCGTAACGACTTAGACCATACATTGATGGAAGGTATAAAAAGCTCCACATGAACATCCAAAGAGTCAACACGCGAGGGAGAAGCTTTTTAATGTGAATTAGGGGGGGGGGGGGGGGGGGGGTGAGGGCGAGGGATGAGTTGCTTTTTGAGATATATGCGACATCTTGAGGGAGACTTCAGCCATCGTGGAGGTTTTTTTTCGTAATTGCGTCTTTAATTGTAGAAGTGCCAAGGATTTTCCCCAAATTGTTTATTTGGTTTGAGTGTTAGGGTTGGTCTTACCATCTGGTTTGTTGGAGAGTCGAGCGAATCCAGTTAAGAGGGATTGTGTCTAGGGATTTTTTGTTAGCCAAGACTAAATTTATTTTATGTCCATAAAATTGAATGTCTAAATAATAACTAAAATGAACAATATAGATACTATTTACAAACCAACTCGACACTTTGCTTCTAGCCAAAGATCAATGATTAACAAGTTATTTCTATAGACGGGGAAAAATTTAACATTACATTTATCAACTTTAACGTTATGTGATGGAAATTGATTTTCGTGGATCATCCAAGTGAACCTGACTACTAAACTCATGGGTATGCAAGTGTGTGATACAGTTGCATTCTAATGTTAAACATCAAATGGGAGAATGGGATTTAACCCAACACTATCATGCTAGTGGAGAGCTAGTATGAAATCCACTATAATTGAGAAGTAGCTGAGATAACTGGTTTAAAGAGACGTAATGGTATGTGAAGAAGGTTTAAAAGAATTTAGTTAAGTACATCGTTAAAGTACATTTATCTTTTCAGACGTTTGTCGTGAGAGAATAATACAATTAAGTGTGTTATATTGAAAAAGGACTAACCTGGATGATTTAAGGAAAAGTGATTTTTGACTGTGGTGGATTAGTGCGAAAACGTATGGATCCACGAAAGGGGAGGATGGAGGTGATAATAGCGCTTTAAATTTTGAGTGCAAATGAGACTTGAACCTCGACAAATTTATGCCTTGAGATTCAGGTTATCATCTTTCTACTTAATATCAAATCTAGGACCTCCCAACTATATTTATACACATGGGTGTCATTAGACCAAGACATTCTTTGTGTTTTTTCCTGATAATGACATTCTTGGTATTTACGTTATATTACATCAAGCGAATCGACATTACAGGGAAAAAAAGTTCGATTATTGTATTAGAACCCTGACCCCATTCAAACATCCTACTGGCGCTTAAACAAAAGGTTGTTAATATAGGAAAGCAAACGGTATGCATATATCTAATATGTTGCATCTTCATAGATATATCGAATAATATAACTTGATCCTAATTAACGGGCTTTAGTAATGCATTTGATCATGTTTTCGTTGTTTAATTATACTATTACTAACATAACATGATACATCTCAAAGTTTTCCCAACTATATCTAGTGACGTGGCACCCTCCAGACTTTGACAGACTTGTCAAGGCTTCCACTATACACGACCAACGACATATCTCCTCCGTCTTCTTCCGATGGTTCCACCACTGCCAAACATTTAACCGGCCCTGTATGACCGGTCAACACCGATACACACGTGTGAATCTTCTCTTCTCTCCTCCACACGCATATTTTCTTATCCGCCGAACCACTAAAAAGCAAATCTTCAGCGGCGGCAAGGCAGAGCACAGCAAGCCTATGCTTCTTAAAAACTCCACCGTGCTGCAATACTTTCTTCTCTCCCATTTCCCAGAAATTCACAGCCCCGTCGCTTGATCCACTATAGACCGCCACGTGGCTTACGACGAGAGCCGTGACTGCAGATTCTTGCTTCAGCAAAGTATGGACCAGACTATGCGCAGTTCGTTTCCCTCTGATCTCCCGTTCCCAAACCTTGACTGTTCCATCTGCGGAGCCACTGAACACAAGGCTGATCTCGCCGGAGGAACCAGCGGCTACAACGGAATTCACGGCGTCGTCGTGTGCTCTGATGGACTCGACGCATTTTAAGTCATGGATTCGCCAAACCTTGACCGTCCGGTCCCAGGAAGCGGAGTACAAGAGCCCTTGATCTTCCGCTAGGCTCAAGCATGAAACGGCGTCAGAGTGCTTGATCCAGAGCGCCGTACGACGCCGTCTTACCTCCACGTAGTTGCTCGGCTTCACTGAGCTCTTTAACACGTCTTTCAAAGCCGGCAAGCTCCCGGCACGTGTGTACACCCTTGGGTTCTTGGTTGAGTTTTTCCAGACCCGGATCTTACCGTCTTGATGACCCGTGAACACCTTCTCTTCCCGACAAATCACTATCGCTTTAACCAAACCGCTGTTCGACTTAAACCCACTGAATTCGTTCAAGTTTTTCCAAACCTTAATGTAATTACTGTCCGATCCTGTGTAGAGAAGATCCTTAGTCGCCGCTAACGAATAAATGTGTCCTTCTTCTCGCACTATCTCCCCGATCAGGCTGTCTCCATCAGAATATCCTCGGATTGGGTCGGATTGGGGCATATTTGATTAGAGAGTATCGTAATATTAAAATGTAGGTCTGATTAGTGTTTTTATTGGAGTTTCCGAAGATACGGACACTCGGGAGATGAGATGAGATGAAAGGTTTAGGACATCTGCATTGGTGAATCCATGGAGGGTTCACCAAAAAAATTAAAAAGTGATTTTTTATTTTTTTTTCGTTTTTTTAAAAAAAATAAAAAAAAATAAAATCGGACCAATGGAGACTCGCCACGTGGCGAACCCCTTATGATCCGGGTTCACTCGGAAGAGTTCGAGAGAACTCGGGTTCCTCGGTTTTTGTGTTTTTTTTTCTTGATTTGTGTGTAAACTCCGCATTAAACTCTCAATGCGGGTGCTCTTAGAGTTTGAGTGTAGTTTGCAATATAAAAAGGTAGTTAAGCAATGAGAGTGTGACACGTTTTAAGTTGTATTTTAGTTTTGTTTTGTCAACTTATTACTAAAATAATCAACATAAGTGTGCCTGTGGAAGTTGTCCTTATGGCTAAATATAGCCATATAGGGAACGAATCATGAATGTAGGTGAATATCTGATAACATTGTTTTTATATTCGATATTTAAAAAAGGTAAGTGGGTGGACCGCTAATAATAAGATGGCACGTATAATAAATGATACACCTTTTTTTAATTGGTTGATTAAGTAAAGAAACAAGTTTGCTAAGGAGCATAACGTGCTATTTGAGGATGGGCATGATAAGGCTAGGGGGTTATAGCTCGTCGTAAGACATCGGCTTCTGTGAGTGGAGTAGGAATTTCTTTTTTTCTTTCCAGAGTAGGAATTTCATAGGAACAATATTTCTCTTTTCTTTTTCAGTTATTTTAGCTAAGGCACTTTAGAATTCAATCGCCATATTTGCGGTTCTTTTAGCTATGATGATTAAGATTTATATAACACAGAAATTAATTTTTTGAAATAATCACAAAGTAAAACGTAATTAGGAGTACATCAAAATAATTTATCCTGTCATGAATAGAGAGAACAAAGATGAGAATTTGTGTATTATTCGATGAGTAATGAATATTTTATATAGAGTATCAAAGAAGTTTTAATTTCGGAAATTTGGCTAAAATAGTTAAATTTGAAATCAATTTATCTTAATATACTTTTAATTAGGTGTTAGTATGTGTCGTGCAGAGGCATGTATTGGTTCAATAACTCAATTTAAACATTCAAGAAATTTAATTTGTAAGTCCAAAATGATCTTTATTTGGCATAATCGTCATTCTTCTAATGATGTATAGAGATATTTGGATAATTACCAAATATCTTACTATCACTTATTTCATTTATTATTTATTTTAATAATTATCTTACCTTTTAGAAATTATTTTTAGATTTTTTTTATATTTATTAGGGTTTTTGGGTTTACCAATAAATAGTCTTTTAAATTTAATGTTTTATTCAATTGTTGATTTTTAATAAAAAGAGTTTAGACTTTTGAGGGAAAAGTATTATTAAAAAAATTTTCATGAGCCATTAAGCTTTTCACATGGTTAGTTAATAGTTCTCATCGCCTAACCCATTATTATTATATATACAAACGACCAATACATTACCGTAGCTAATCGAGTCATTCCAGTTTCTAGAACGATGGATCTAGCATACATTAAGAGTCATTTCCTACATAAACATAAGATGTAATCATGTTAAAGTCTTTAGCTTTACTCGCCAAACATATAATTTGCGAGTTAAAGCCTCTTGAACCCTTACACAAAAGTTAACATATCTTTAACGTTTTAAACATGGCTTCTTTAATGATGATAAGCTTAAAACCTTTTCCCTTTTTGAAATAGAAACCCATGGTTTTGTTCCTTTCCTAGTTGTGAACACATCCCCTAACCTTGTGGCGAATTAATGTCCCGTTGCGTCTTGAATGTGGATAGTCTCAAACTTTTCCTTGTGTTTTTCACGATTCTTGATCACACTAACTCGCCCTCTGTTTCTTCCTCTAGTTACCAACACAATATTCCCCACATCAAACTTGAACTCCACAATCTTGTTCGACTCGAGTCGAGCTTGAAGGTGTCGTTAGCCTTAAAGAGCAGGTCGAGGTAACAGATTGTGCAACCATCATCGGTGTCAAGTGCAGAATGTCGTTACCGCCAAAGGGGATAAATCTCACTTTGCACAGCTTGCACTACACCAGAAAAAGAATAAAACTTGTTGGAACATACAATTGTAATACATAACTCTAACCATCATTGTTGGAGTAAGCTTGAATTCAGATGGAGTTTACTTGGTGTTTAAGTTATTAGAATTATAGTTTTAGTTGGACATGATTTAGGAGTTATCTAAACATGTTTTAATAAAGATATTCTAGGAGTTATTTAGAATATAGCTTTGTGCTTTCCTAATAGAAATAGGAATACTAGGATTAACTTTATAAATATTATGCCTTCGAGAGACATAAGAGAGATTCTAAAAGTTGTGTTGAGTTTTTGAGATAAGAGATTAATAAAAAGGAGAGTTATTCCCTATTTTGATTTTTTGAGTTCTTCGAATACAATAATCATGTTTTGATATCAAGTAAATGGTTGTGTGTTATACAAAACAAACCTTTGCTTCCTCATCCAAGAAACGGAAGCGTCCCTTGGTATCATAGATAAGACAAAAGCTTTCATTTGTTTTTGGAATAAACACAACATCTATGATGAAAATAATAATGATCAAAGAATCATAAAAACATAAAGGTGGATGGATATCAAATAGAAGACTTTAGTTTTGACTCACCCATGAAACAAACGATGCCTTGCATCAAAATAGAAATCACCTCATGCTAGGTGAGAGCATACTTCAATCTATTACGGATGATAAGAACAAGAGGAAAACAGTCACCGTTAGGTTCTAGAGAGTTCTAGAACCGTTAGAAGCAAGTTTATATACTATGTTTATAACATTTTAGATAAACATTAGGAGTTGTGATATATATTAGGAGTTGAGATACAATTCAAATAGATAACGATGGACTTGTATTAGGGTTGTCTTGGGTCCTAAGTTATTATGTGTATATATATACAATGTATATCGATCAATAAGAATCATCCTTTTCACTTCATCTCTCTCGATTTACATGGTATCTGAGCAAGAGAAACGATCAAAATGAAGTCTCTTGTTTCAATTATTTAAAGCCAAATCGAGAAAGATAGGTTTTGTTTTTTGATAAGTCATGAGTGAATCAAAGTCATCTAGTGTTGAATATGTGATCAATACACCTTACTATCTCTCACCCTCTGATAACCCAGGAAGTTTGATTTCTCCTGTTATTTTGACAGGAGAGAATTACTCTGAATGGGGGAACAGAGTTTCAAAACGCACTTCGTGCTAAGCGGAAGCTTCGATTTGTCGATGGCAGTTTGCCAATGCCATGGGAGAAGGAGAAGCCGCTTGAAGCAGAGACTTGGAAGACTGTGAATTCTATGATCGTAGGGTGGATCAGGGCATCGATCTCACCATCTCTGCGATCTACAGTCCCGTTTAAGTCAGATGCTCGCAAAACGTGGATCGATCTTGAGAAGCGCTTCTCTGTTGGTAATTCCGTTCTAGTGTATCAACTAAAAGAAGAGCTAGCTGCGTTTAAACAAGGTGGTTCATCAGTGATGGAGTACTTTGGTAGATTGTCTTCCAAGTGGGAAGAGATGCTGGGATATAAACCGATTCCTAGCTGCACTTGTAGTGCTCTTGACAACATTGTCAAGGAATATGAAGAAGAGAAGGTACACCAATTTCTCTTTGGTTTGGATGAAGTTAGATTCAGTAACGTGTGTATCAACATAAGAGGAATGGATCCTATACCCGATATCAATTAAGTTTATCAAAGAGTTGTGAGAGAAGAAAGACGCCTGGACTCTTCGCGTATGGAGACCACAGAAACACCAGTGGGTTTCAACGTGAAAACAGAACAACATGGAGAAGAGAGTGCAAACATGAGTGGTCTGATCGCGGCTTTAGCTAGAACCAGAGGTAACATTGTGTGCACTCACTGCAATAGAAGCGGACATGATTGTAAAGACTGCTGACAGCTGATCGGGTTTCCAGACTGGTTTGTCGAGAGAAATCAGAATGCAGAACGAGGCAGGGGACAGACGAACAGAGGCAGAGGACATGGGAACAAGCAGATGCAACCACACTCCAATGTAGCACATGAAGGTGCAGGACAGAGCAAAAACGTGCCACGATTCACCACCGCGCAGTGGGCTGCACTGACTGCACTCTTGGAGCAGCAAAAACCGACTCCTATCTCGGAAAAACTCACTGGTAATGTACAAAATGGTGAAGTAATACTCGATACCGGTGCTTCTCACCACATGACCGGTGATCTGAGTTTGCTTACCTCTGTTCACGACATTATGTTTTGTCCCGTTAGTTGCACAGATGGTAGCCAAGTTATGGCAAAGAAAAGTGGCGATATGAGATTGTCTGATAAGATCACTCTGTCTAGTGTTCTTTTTGTGCCAAATTTGAATTGTACATTGTTGTCTGTTGCCAAGTTGCAAACGGGTTGCTATGCGGTATTTACTGATATATTGTGTGTTTTACAGGACCATTTTACGAAGACCCTGATTGGAGCTGGTGAAGAGAGGAACGATGTTTTTGTTTATTGGGACGTCTCAATATCGTGAGCATACAGAGTGAAAGCTAGTGAAGATCAATCTCTGTGGCATCGTAGAATGGGGCATCCTTCTTTTGGTGTTTTAGGTCTTTTGCCGTTTGTTTCTGGTGTTAAGAACATCCCTGAAACGTTTGGAGGATGTGATGTGTGTTTTAAGTCAAAACAAACTAGAGAAGTTTTCTTTGAAAATTCTAATAAAGCATTAGCTGCATTTGATTTGATTCATGTTGATATCTGGGGACCATATCGAGTTGCTTCATCATGTGGTGCAGTTTATTTTCTCTCTATCGTAGACGATTTCTCAAGAGCGGTATGGATACATCTTCTTCTTGAGAAATCAGAAGTGAAAACTATACTGCCATACTTCGTAGCCTACACACAAACACAATCCGATAAGATGGTCAAGACCATAAGTGACAATGGAGCTGAGCTTTTGTGTTTGACAAAATACTTTACAGAAAAAGGGATAATTCATCAAACATCTTGTGTCACAACTCCGCTGCAAAACGAGAGAGTAGAGCGTAAGCATCGACGCATACTCAATGTAGCTCGTTCTTTGATGTTTCAGGTGAATCTTCCCATTAAATTTTGGGGGGAAAGTGTGCTCGCCCCTGCACACTTGATCAATCGACCTTCTAGTGTTCTTGGTGGGAAGACACCTTATGAATGCCTTCACGGAAAACCACCTCTGTATGAAGATCTCTGCACATCTTGTTGTTTGTGTTTTGTTCTCAAAACTTCTCGTGACAAGAACAAATTCAGTGAGCGGACTCGTCGGTGTATTTTCGTTGGGTATCCTTTCAATAAATGAGCTTGGAAGGTGTACGATGTGGAGACGAAGGAGTTTTTAGTTTCCAGGGACGTTGTATTTGATGAGTTGACTTTTCCCTATGTCATTGACCCCATTGACACCTCTAATTCTCTGTCTCCGATCATCATCTCCAACAGTGGAGAAGCTGAGGTCTGTGTGCTCGAATTCATGGGAGAAAGGGGGAGTTTGGATGACGATATTGGTGATGATTCTGGTGCGGATACTTCTGCATCTGATCATACACATCCAATAGCTGTTTCCACTATCAAGACAGTTCACGCTGATGAAGCACAACCTGTTGCGACGACACCAGCTGCAATGTCATCTGCTGTAGAAACAGAGCACCAGCTGCAACTTTGCAGAGGTCATAGACAGTCTGTTCCGTCTACTCAGCTGAAAGATTATGTCACGTATAATGCTCAAGTTCTCGATAAACATACACATACCGTTCCCTTTCTCGGCATGCCTAAATCAGAGTCTTCTACTACGGGCCAAGGTAAGACACCATATCCTCTTGATAGCTACATTGCAGATGCTTATTTCTCTGAAAAACATCAAGTCTTTAGAGCTGCAGTGTCCGCACATTCTGAACCTCGGTCCTACAAAGAAGTTGTTCAAGACGAGCGATTGCGAAATGCTTTAGGCAGTGAAGTGCACGCTCTTGAATTAAACATAACGTAGGACCTCGAGGATTTACCTCCTGGAAAAACTGCCATCGGTAGTAAGTGGGTATTCAAGTTGATGTTTAACGCGGATGGGACTGTGGAAAGATACAAGGCTAGATTGGTATGCTTGATCAAATAGAAGGTGAAGATTATGATGAAACTTTCGCACCTGTAGCCAAAATGTCAACAATTTGTACTCTCTTAGAAGTTGCCGCAACGAAAGAATAGGAAGTTCATCAAATGGACGTGCATAATGCGTTTTCGCACGGAGATTTTGAAAAGGAAGTGTATATGAAGTTACCATCGAGGTTTTGTTGGGGTCGAAAACGGTAACATCGAAATCGACGCCCGAAACTTCCG
>OVAN01008872.1:0-17625 GCA_900406275.1 Anastatica hierochuntica | reverse complement strand
ATGAATAAGGAAATATCTACCTACAATTATTATTTATGTTAATTTCGGTCAGCTTAATATGGAAAATGAAAATTACAAACCAAATAATTAAGGACATAATATTTACTTTGTTTTGCCTACCAAGTTTAATTTAGAAGTATAAATATGGGCGGTTCTCATTTGACTATTGCATATTAAAATTAATCTACCTTACCATTTTTAAAAAAAAATCATGTTTTCATTATTTATTGATTATGTCGAGGATCTCAAACCATTCATACAGAGTAATTGGAGCGTTAATGTGAAAGCAGTTCTTGTTTGGCGTCAATCTTCTTCATCCGATGAAACTCTCGAAACTATTTTAGTTGATCAAAAGGTATTACTTCTTTTCAATATTTTTATATATACATCTATATTGCATTCATTCTTTCAAATCTATAATAAATAAAGAAGTTGGCATGATGATCTCATATGATTATATAATAATAAATTTTCACTCCAATCTTTTCAAATATTAATACAATTGTATATCGACACCGAGACATATTGTAAAAAATACAATCATAAATTCGCATCGAGAAACATAATTCTCACTCAAAATTATGTGTGTGGTTTGCTAGACGATTCTAAAGAATCGTAATAATGTGTTGACCGGAATTATATTTACACAGACTTAGAAATATTTTCCATTTCCCTTTTTTTGTAATTATTAATATTTTGTATGTATTGTAGTTATTAATAATACTAACTTTTATAATTTTCATTTCAGGGTTCTAAAATACATGCAGCGGTCTCCTCGAAAACCCTATATACAAAGTGAATATAAATTAATAGAATCGATTTGGGTGATTATAAAAATTATATTCCTATAAAATAGTTTTCTCATTTGGATTATATAGTAAGTACTTCTTTCCTATATTTAATTTAGATATTACAATAAATTAGTATACCAAATATAATAATTTCGAAAACCCTAATCGATTAACTCTCTATCTCTATCTATATATATACAGTTCTAAGAACAAGTATAACCACTCTTATCCATACAAAAATCACTCAACCAATAATAAAAATAATACTACTAATGGCGAATGTTAACAATGTTGCCGAAATCAAAGTCCGTTACAATGATTTCGTGCTTAATGTCCGCATTTTGAATGTTTGGAAGGAAACTCATATTTTTAATTTACTATATTCCAAAATAACTTTATCTTATAGAATATTTAAATAGAATAAATCAAATATATAATATAATTTATTAAGGATAACCATGACTTTTTAAAATCAATAAATCTATTGACTTTATTCTTTAATAACTTTGTTTTTATTTAGTATTTTTGTTTTTATTTTTAAATAAATAATTTTAATATATTATTAATTAACTAATTCATTAAGACTAACATAGTAATCAACCAAACGAATTTTTAATCTGGTGCAAACTGACTTCATACTTAATATATAAGATTTTTTTTATATTTTATACAATAGTGTTTTTTTTTTGATTTTTTATTTTGATTATTTAGTTTTAGTTCATATTTCTTATATTATTTTCTTTTATAACGTTATTTATATTGACTATAAAATACTTTTCCTTTGATTTCAAGTACGACCGTGATTTGCATAATAATGAAATTGTGAAATAAACTCAATAACAACTATATTTTGATTACTATAAAATAATCAAAGACATAAATATTTCGGATATTAAATCTAAAATAACTACTATATCTACGTATATAATTTTTTGTTAGGTAGTTTTCGGCACTCGAAATATTATGATTCGTGCCGAGATTGGTTTCCGTTTTTTGTGTATTGAAGTTTCGTATCCATACGAATATTTTATCGATTTCAGTTCAGTTTCGGTATCAATTTTTTGGGTCGGATGCGTTTCGTTTCTTTGATCCAAGTATTTTATCCACTCCTGCTTACACCCGCGAATTCGTGGACACCACCTAATAGTGTTTATTTACGCCTCTCTCTCTATCACGCAAGCAATCCAAACACATGCAGATTCTCGTTTCTCTGTGTTTACAGTACCAAAATAGCAAATGAAAAGTTACAACACAATACATATTCTCTTTTTTCGTTTCCAACGGATGTTATAAATCATTTCACCCAAAAGTCCACAACGCCCGCGGACAAATTGAAGTCCCTAGAGCATGGTCGGTCTTTAGGCATAACTGGACGAAATTGACATCCGCCTCCAAATTTTTTTTGAATTAATTAATGTGTAAATGGACGAATCTCCTTGCCCAAACAAATTATACATAAAAAGTATGGTTATTTCAACGTTGTAAAAGTTTATAATCATGCAAATCTCATAGCCGATCATGCTCGCTAAAAGCCCGAGAAAAACAAAATTTCCTCGGAAACGATCCTTTAAAGACATAGACTCTAAAGACTAAAATTTTGATGAAGTTCCTAGAGCACGACCGGTCTTCAAGCAGGACTAGATGAAACATTGGCATTTGCTTTCAAAAGTTTTTAATTAATATGTATAAATCGACTGATCTTCATATTGAAAAAATTATACATACAAAATTCGGCTCTTCCAGCACCGTAAAAATTTGTAACTCTACGAATCTTAAAGGAGATGAAACTCTAGAGCCGAGAAAAACAAGATTTCCTCGGAAACGATCCTTTTGAAAGAAATAGACACTAAAGACTGAAATTTTAATAAAGGTCTTAATTTTGATAAATGATTTTTACAAGGACGACAAAAAAAAAATCTACAAGAAAGATTCATACTTCAACCAATAAAGTCGGAACCTTTTTGACGTCACCACCCACCTGCTTCTAATCTTCAGAGTTTTTAAAAATGCACAAAGGATCTTCATTTCTGGGTTCAAACGTCTCAACAACAATGGACATAACCAAAGCTTCTTGTTTCTTCAAAGCCCTCGTTGCTATCTCGATTCTAGCGATTACCCATTTCCGTAACATTGAAGCTTTCTTATCTCAAAAAGAACAAGACAAAGTCTCTAAGTTACCTGGTCAGAATTTCAATGTTGATTTTGCTCACTACTCTGGTTTTGTTACTACTAACGAGGAATTGGGGAGAGCACTTTTCTATTGGTTCTTTGAAGCCGTTGAAGATGCTGAATCTAAGCCTCTTGTTCTCTGGCTCAATGGAGGTTTTGTTCTTTTTAAATCTCACTTACACTTGCTTTGATCTTACTTATGAGCTACTGTTATATGATAAAGGGTTGATTTTTAATTTTGGGTATTGTCTTGTAGCTACTTTTGGGATCACAAGATCTCCCTTTCTGGGTTCATGTAGATTCTTGTAGCTTTGAATGTTTTATTACTAAAATTGGAATCAAAATTGATTTTGAAAAGGCTTTGACTTTCTTATTCCTTTAACGTTTGAATGGATCATTAAAGCTTTGTTTGTGATGGAGTTTTGTTTATTACTTCTCTTGTATCTACAGGACCAGGATGTTCATCTGTTGGATTTGGTGAAGCAGAAGAGATAGGACCATTTCATATTAAGTCAGATGGGAAGACTCTTTACCTTAATCAATATTCTTGGAACCAAGGTGAATGAAGTGACTATGTGCAAGTATTTTTGGGATGAGAGGGAGCTATGATTCAGAGAAGATTCAAACTTTTTCGTGCGGTTTTTGTTTTTGTTTTTGGCAGTTGCGAATATTTTATTCCTTGATGCACCTGTTGGAGTTGGTTTTTCATATTCAAGCACTTCATCTGATTTGCTCAGCAATGGTGATAAGAGAACTGGTAATGTTTTAGTTGCTTACGCACATTTGTGTTTTTAGATCTTCTTCTTGGTGGGTGTGGGGTTTATTGTTGCGGCGTTAATGATTTTCACAGCCGAAGACTCACTTAAGTTTCTGCTAAAATGGGTTGAGCGATTTCCGGAGTATAAAGGAAGAGAGTTTTATATAGTTGGGGAGAGCTATGCAGGTAAAAACTTTGAACCTCATCATCGTACTTTTTAGTTTCATTTCGTTCGAAATCTTATCTGCCTTGTTTTAGGACACTACATCCCTCAGCTTAGTGAAGCCATTGTGAAGCATAACCAAGCTTCTGGCAAGAACACTATTAATCTGAAGGGTTACATGGTAAGCCTGTCCTATACGGGTGGGATTCATTATCTATACGGTTATCGAACTCTAAGAAGATGTCGATGAATGTGTTTGTTTGCAGGTAGGAAATGGGCTAATGGATGATATCAATGACAGGCTCGGTCTTTTCCAATATATTTGGTCGTTGGGTTTTATCTCTGACCAAACATACAGCTTACTGAAACTTGAGTGTGGTCACGAATCGTTTATTCATTCATCTAAAGGATGTAATGAAGTTCTGGAGATAGCTGACAAGGAAATAGGTAATATTGACCAATACAGTGTTTTTACCCCGGCTTGTGTCGCAAATGCTTCCCAGTCAAATATGTTGCTAAAGAAAAGACCAGTAAGTGAGCTTTAAACTCTTTCATTGTTTTTGATTCCGATGATAATAGTTTTCAAAGTAATATCGTCATTTGTTTTGCTTTAGATGACTAGCCGTGTGAGTGAACAATATGATCCTTGCACGGAGAAACACTCTAAAGTGTATTTCAATCTTCCAGAAGTTCAAGAAGCACTCCATGTCCCACCGGGAGTCGCACCATCCAAATGGGATACTTGCAAGTAAAATTCATCTTACGATATCTTAGAACTCGGTTTTAGTAGAAATGAGTCTATACAAGTTTAAAGCCTTTGTAACAATTCTGATCCAGACATCTTTTGGTTATGCAGTTATGTCGTGAATGGAAACTGGAACGACTGCCCTTCCTCGGTTCTAGACATTTACCACGAGCTTATAGCTGCTGGGCTTCGTATCTGGGTTTTCAGGTCTCTTGCTTATACTACACCTGAACACTTAATGACATATTTTTTCCGAACTTTTTTTGTCTGTTTGGTGTTTAAAAAGTATTGTTCTTTGGTAAAAGCGGTGACGCGGATGCTGTTGTACCAGTCACATCAACCCGATACAGCATTGATGCTCTACAACTTACTTCAGTGAGTCCCTATAGTCCTTGGTACATAGACGGACAGGTAAAGAAAAAACCGAGAAAGTGAAAATCTTTTTGGCTTATGTGTTTCGGACTTTCTTTAAAATGTAGTAATGATTGAAACAGGTAGGAGGCTGGACTCAGCAGTATGCTGGTCTAAACTTTGTGACAGTGAGAGGCGCAGGCCATGAAGTTCCTTTGCATAGACCGAAGGAAGCTCTTGCGCTCTTCAAGGCTTTTATATCGGGAACTCCATTGTCCACAACCACACCTGAGAACAACATCATTAGCCGCGGCGACATTTCTGAACTAGTTAGTGACTCATGATTGAGTTCTGATCTGATGAAAAATGTTGGTTGTTTGATTGAAACCTTTGATGTTTGGATGCTAATAAGTTTCTAGCGTTTGCTAGTCACATTTCCACAACACATTACTTACGAGTAAGGGTGGGCATATTAACCAGAACCAAAAATCCAAACCGTGAAAATAAAACCGAAACTGAATCGGATTTTGAAATTATCCTAGTGGTTATTACTTTTAGAGAATCGAAAGAACCATAATTAAACTCGAATCGAACTGAAACATTTTGGTTTCTATATGTTACCAATTTTCAAAAACCGAACTAACCAAAAATCGAAAGAACCGAACCAAAAAAACCAACGTACACTTTTTACGAGTTAAAAGGTATGAATCTGGTAACAAAATTAATATCGGGTAGGAACTATAATCTGGACTCATATTTAGGGGTCTAATTGAAAATATAGAAACATGCTGGGCTGTTTGACAAAAAAAATATTGGGCTTGACTTGGCCCAATCAGAGCCCAGATTTAACAATTAGGGGTTCTTCTTCTTCTTCTTCTTCGCTCTTTGCCTCTGGAAGAAGTTGGAAAGTTGAAGAAATCAGTCTCGCTCTCTGGAACTAAATTATACGATTGGGGTTGAATACATATTACATATAGCTTCATGTAATCGTATGTTCTGTTTATTTTCTTCTTCAACATTGTATGAATTGGTCGGAGAAATTGATATCTAAAGGTAAAGCTTCCATTTTTTCCTTCTCTTTCTTCTAACAATGAGATCTACGACGTTTTTAATTGAGTTTTAAGCTTTTGGGTCACTCAGGTTTTGGTCAAAATCGGGACTTTCGATTGAAAATTTCCAAATCATCACTTCCTTCGCCGCTGGTAAGTTGTAATTCTCTTCGTCTCTTCAGTCTGTAGTTGTCGAGCGTCTAGTTCTATTTAGGTCTCAGAAATTGATTTAAATTACGCGTATAGCTTTAACCAATAGGGTTTCGATTTCCTCAGATTGTAGTTTAGGCTGGTGGTAGCTGCAGATTTTGTTTCTGGATAAACGCTGTGATTCTTTGTCAATCTATCTATTGTTGGGAAACTTTCTCCCTGGGAATCGATTTCATGTTGTACACATCAATCTTTGGAATACATTTTAGAATAAAAGGCAACACTTTGATGCTTTGAGGCTTGCTTCTGAGACTGTTTGTTCTCTGCTGTAATAGTAAACCCATCAATGGTCTTGTTCAACCTCTGGAGTTATTTTCTCCTTTGGTTGCTATTATGTGATTTCTTGGTGAGTATCAAGAATATATGGTCGGTGTTTAGCCTCTGATCGCAATAAGAAAATAGGTTTTCTGTAGCTCTCTAGTATCTCTTCATTGTTGTGTTTTCCGGTTGGGATTTTAGATTTCAGTTCTGAAGATTTATGGCCAAAAGAAAATTAGAAAAGGACTAAATCATGTGATATTTTGCTGCAGTTTTTTATTTGCCAAGATAGGTGCTAACAAGATTGTGCCAAAAAGGTAATTTGAACACTTTCAGTTATGTTATACTACTTTCTCTGCTGAGCAACATATATCTGAACACATGTTTGAACTTCTTAGCTAGAGGGAAAGATAAGAAGCTGAAACCGCAGCAATCATGGTGATGGTGTCTAATTCTAGCCATCACAACAAGGAAATAAATGTCAGACGGCGAATTTCTGGAATGTATTCTTCTTTCCAATCCTTTTCTTGTGCGCATATAATGATATAGAAAGATTCTTTTGGTTACACGTACTTGATAAAGCAATTTTCACCTGTTTTTGGCACGAGTGCTAGGCTCCATGGAGATGTACATGGGTTGTTTACCAGTATGCATTAGCATAGAAGTTTACATATTCTGGTCACGTGAAAGACTTGATGGGAAATAAGTTGTATCATAAGCTATCATCTATTGGTTTCTATAGAAGCACCCTTTTGAGTATTAAATTGTTTTCCGGAAATGTAGATACAATAAACGGGAAGAGGACTTTCCATCACTTAAGGACTATAATGACTACTTGGAAGAAGTGGAGTGCATGGGTTAGTTTCATCTGTTGCACTTACAATTTGTATATATGTGTGATAAAACTCATGCACATGTCTTCGTTCATTCCACAGTATTCGATTTGGTAGATGGAATAAATGTTGAGGCGATTGAGGAGAAAATAAAGAAATACTCTCAAGAGAATGCTGAACAAATAATGGTTAATCGAGCTCGCAAGGTAATAATGCCTTCAGTAGCCGTGCTTTTCACTATCTTTGTTAGATGACTGTTCAGATGAATGTGTAGAAGAAAAGAAATGAATGGTAGAAGTAGATATGAGATTACGCGTTATGCTTTCCGGCTGTATTTCGCAGTATTAAGCATGTTTTGTGCTGATTCATTCTCTATCTTACAATCTCATCTGAATTCTTCAGTTTGTGTTTTTGGTGTAATCTCAATTTGTTTCAACAGGCTGAAGAATTAACTGCAGCCTTGGCAGCTTGCAAGGCCCAACCACCAAAATCCGATGCTGATACGGTAAACAACACTTTGATTTTCGTATCGACAAAGAGCCGAAAATTTCTGACAAAGGTGAACCCTTTTTATTGTGTAATGTAATTTTAGAACATTGGGATTGCGCCTGGAACTGCATACGGTCAGTCTTCACGACCAACGGGAATGGGTCCACAACCTGTACCTATAGGAGGAGGAGCAGAGCATCAACGTTACTCTATGGAGGACGAAGCGATGATGAGACTCAGAGCAGAAAGAGCTCCATGGGCTGGAGGATTTTCTTTGGAGATAAGCAAGAAGAGAGCTTTGGAAGAAGCATTTGCAAGCATTTGGGTTTGATTCCTCTGAGAGATTTTAAGTTTTATCTCTTTAAGACACTGACAAGGAGCTCCAAAAATTGTTTGTTTAGCTTCCATTGTTGTCTTGTCTCGGTTCATCCTCTCTGAATCTTGTAATGATTCTTTTTATAGTTGACACAAGATGATCCTACAGAAATTGAAATTATGGGTCAATTGTGAACCCGGTTTAAATCTCTGGTTTACTGAAATTAGTAAACCAATTCTAGAAACTAGAAAGAAAGAAGTTATCTTGCAACAGCACTCAGCTTAAGGCTCTTCTTCTTCTATCCTCTCAAATTATCTCTCTCACCATGGAATAAGAATCATAAAGTTTGAATCTTTTTCACCACCAGAGAAACTGGAACCTTTTTGTTATCAGTTTCATCCATGGTTGAGTAAGCGAGCTTTGATGGGTTCGCTAAGCTTGTCGATTCGAATGAACCCGTTCGACTCGAAAAGGTTTCAGCTTTCTTCGAACCCATTTCAGATTCCTGATCAGTTTTCAGTTACCAGTAGCATCTCCGCCATTAGAGCTTTCACAATCGTTTCTCCGATTAGAATTCGAGTAGCTCGCCTCGACAATGCTATTGATTCTTCTAAAGAGAATGATTCTGTAAGTGAAGCTACTGTGGAGAGAACACGGGTTTCTAAATTGAAAGGTAATAAGAGAAGGAAAAAGAAAGATGTGGCTCCAAAGCGAAGTTACAGAAGAGAAAGCAATGAGCTTGAGCTTGAGCTTGAAGGTTTGTTTGTGACCAATGGAGAAATGGATGTTAACTATTCAGCTATTAAACCTGGTATGAGTTTGGAGCATTACAATGGTATATTGAAACGGCTTGAGAGTTGCAGTGACACTAATGCTGTCAAGTTCTTTGATTGGATGAGATGTAAAGGGAAATTAGAAGGTAACATTGGAGCTTATAGTTTGATTCTTAGAGTTTTAGGAAGGAGAGAAGAATGGGACCGAGCCGAGGATCTGGTTAAGGAGTTGTGCGGATTTCATGGCTTTCAACGGAGTTTTCAGGTCTTCAACACGGTTATATACGCTTGTTCGAAAAAGGGGAATGTGAAATTAGGTTCGAAATGGTTTCGGATGATGTTGGAGCTCGGTGTTCGACCAAATGTGGCTACAATAGGTATGCTCATGGGTCTTTATCAGAAGAATTGGAATGTGGATGAAGCGGAATTTGCTTTTTCTCATATGAGAAAATTCGGGATTGTATGTGAATCTGCTTACTCTGCGATGATAACGATTTACACGCGTTTGAGATTATACGGCAAAGCAGAGGAAGTCATACACTTGATGAAACAAGACAAAGTGAGGCTGAATCTAGAGAATTGGTTAGTGATCCTTAATGCTTATTGTCAGCAAGGCAAAATGGAGCAAGCTGAATCTGAATTGATCTATATGGAAGCAGCGGGGTTTGCTCCGAACATCATTGCATTCAATACTCTAATCACTGGTTATGGTAAGGTTTCGAAAATGGAGGCTGCGCAGAGTTTATTCCACCGCCTCTGTGATATTGGGCTGGAACCAGATGAAACAACTTACCGGTCAATGGTCGAAGGATGGGGCCGTGCTGACAATTACGAGGAAGCAAAATTTTATTATCAAGAGCTTAAGCGGTTGGGGTATAAACCCAATTCATCCAATCTGTTTACTTTAATCAATTTGCAGGCTAAATATGGTGACAACGATGGTGCTATCAAGACTATCGAAGATATGGTAAATGTCGGATGTCAATATTCTTCGATCCTTGGCATCATTCTGCAGTCCTATGAGAAGGCTGGGAAGATTGACGTAGTGCCTTATGTTCTTAAAGGTTCTTTTCATAACCATATCCGTTCAAATCAGACTTCGTTCTCGATTCTAGTGATGGCTTATATCAAACATGGTATGGTTGATGAATGCTTGGCGTTGTTGCGAGAAAAGAAGTGGAGAGACTCAGCATTTGAGTCCCATTTGTATCATCTTTTGATTTGCTCTTGCAAAGAATCTGGTCGAGTTAATGATGCTGTGAAAATATACAACCATAGATTGGAATCTGAGGATGAGATAAATCTTCACATTACATCTACAATGATTGATATTTACACTGTCATGGGCGAATTTGGTGAAGCTGAGAAGCTGTATTCAAAATTGAAATCTTCTGGAGTTTCGTTGGATAGGATTGGATTCAGCATTGTGGTGCGGATGTACGTGAAAGCCGGTTCCTTGGAAGAAGCCTGTTCTGTTCTAGAGATTATGGATGAACGGAAAGACATTGTTCCGGATGTGTTTTTGTTTCGTGATATGCTTCGGATATATCAGAAGTGTGGTCTTCAGGATAAACTCCAGCATTTGTACTACAGGATTCGAAAGAGCGGGATCCATTGGGATCAGGAGATGTACAATTGTGTTATAAACTGTTGTGCACGTGCTCTTCCGCTTGATGAACTCTCGAGAACTTTTGAAGAGATGATTCGGTATGGATTTACTCCCAATACAGTGACATTCAATGTCCTCCTTGATGTTTATGGTAAAGCCAAGCTCTTCAAGAAGGTGAATGAGCTTTTCTTGTTGGCGAAAAGACACGGAGTTGTGGATATAATATCTTACAACACCATTATAGCCGCCTATGGACAGAACAAGGACTTCACAAACATGTCAGCAGCAGTTAGAAATATGCAATTCGACGGGTTCTCCGTGTCTCTTGAAGCTTATAACTCAATGCTGGACGCGTATGGGAAAGATAAACAGATGGAGAAATTCAGAAGCATCTTGAAGAGAATGAAGAAGACTACTTGTGAGACGGATCATTATACATATAACATCATGATCAATATATATGGAGAGCAAGGATGGATCGATGAAGTAACGGATGTGCTGAGAGAATTGAAAGAATCTGGACTTGGTCCTGACTTGTGTAGCTACAACACGCTGATAAAGGCGTATGGTATAGGTGGAATGGTTGAAGAAGCTGTTGGTTTGGTGAAAGAGATGAGAGTAACAGGGATAACACCTGACAAAGTAACTTACACCAATTTGGTCACGGCTTTACGCAGGAACGATGAGTTTCTTGAAGCTATTAAATGGTCATTGTGGATGAAGCAAATGGGTATATAATAAACAGAGTTTTCGAAACACATAGCCGATTCTTTTTATGTCTTCTGTCTATAGTTGCTCTGCTTTTTTTGTGGCATGCTTGTACAATCTGATCAATGATCAAGTCAATGAATAAGTCTCAATCTTTCAGAGTAGATATGGAGAAGATTGATTCTTGATACTTCACAACTGTAAGGTTAGAAATATTTTTACAAGATACTATAACAAATCTACAGAGAAAAGTTGTGTGATTTTATAAACACAATGACAAAAGCTCAAAACAAAACAACTTTTTTTTTTGTCTCATAGCCAGAAGTAAAGCATTGCCTGTTTCAATAAACATATCAAATATTTGTTAGTTCTAATAATATACCGACTATATGTTATCAGTTAAAATCCGAGTAATATGCATATATATACCTCTTGAACAGAAATAATGGCTGGATCAATCCAAGGTTGCATATATTCCATTGTGTTCAAGCTCTTTACTTCAGATGATTGCACAGAACTTAGTTCCTTCAGTAGACCAATCTCTTCTTGCTTAAGCACTCCACAAGTTTCAGGCTTTGTGTTTGTTCTTCCATGCTCAAGGTGCTCTACTATCTGTCTCAATCGCAACAGTTCAGTTTGATACTCTGCACGGTTTCTCTTGCCGCTTCTGTCTCTGGTCCGTTTCGATGATTTCTTCTCCGTCTTTATCTGCTTTAACATCTTTATTACTATAGAGTCATCAGTTTTAGACAAACCCTTTGCTTCCTCAATCTTTTTGGTATCTTCTTGAAAGTTTGGTGAGCTTGCAAAATCTTCTTCACGCTTGTTTAATCCAGATTCAGACAATGAAGTCTTGTCTTGCATCGAATCTCTGAAATCTGTAAGCTCTTTCACTTGCTCATCCAGTTTCTTGATCTGCTCCCAATACACATCTAAGGAATGCTTCTCCTCATGTCTTTTTGAATCCAAGCTCTCCTCAATAACTTCCTTCTCCTCGGGAATTGATAGATTATCTTCATCGTTCTCTTGATGAAGCTTAACATCTAAGCTAGTCAGATCACTATACCCCAAACGCAAGAGCTGGCTTCTGTAAGCTTCCACTTGGTACTCAAGAGAAGTGATTTTGATCTCTTTTTGGTAAATCAAATTCTCCAAAAGCGCAAATGACATCTCAGCGTGAGCCATTTTCTCTTCAACCAACCTCTTGTAATGTCCAGCTTCCATAGCCAGCTCAGCTTTCTCTCTTTGCAGCCTAAGAATCATAGACATTGCCACGCTCGCTGACGTAGCAGATGCTTCTCTCTCTGCGTTTAACTCATCTTGGAGCCTCTCAATTACTTGTTTGCGTTCATACAGAGCGATTCTTAGATCGTTTGTCTCAGCACCGGGAATCTTAAAGCTGCAGCTTCGTTCAACCATGTTTCTGAAGATCACAACAAAGAAAATGGATAAAACTCTCTTTTACCAAAAATTTCTGCTGCATCTTTATACTAAATTTGACTGATGAATTTGCAGATCCTATAAAGATGATAACTAGTATAATCTCAAATAGAAAAGGTTCTTTCTTTTATCAGATTCAAAAGGGGAAATGATCTAAGAAAGGAATATAAAATCACTTACATACGCCAGGCTAGACCAAGAACATTGTGGTTCGGTATCAAACATCAAAAGTAGAAAGATTACAAAAAATATCTCAGGATCATAAACAGAACAAAAGATTCTCCAACTTTTCACAGAAATAACAACAAAAGTAAACTTTTAAAAAGGGTCTAGATAAAGAAAAGAGCTCAATGTGACTTCTTAACTTTGCGTGGGGCATGTCTTTGATTGTGGTTTGAAAACTTCTTGTTAGATTTAATACAAGACCAAGTATTACCTACGGTGGCCGACTCCACAGGTTTGAGGTTTGACTTGTGCCTGAATACATATATATAACACACACCAACTCACCGCATAGAGAAGGATTCAGCAAAATCTTTAAAATCACTAACAGAAGTTAACATGAAATACAAACTCTGTTTGTGCAACTTGTCTCCCACCATCTTCCTCAACTTCTTTTGTTGTGTCTCATAGAAGATAACCAGAAAACATAGCATTGCATGGTTTACATTGGGATTTGATTTTCACTGTCAAGTCCTTAAGATCACATCCTGCATAATCCGATTGAATAAGCTTGAGAAAACACTGGTGATGGAAGTAGCTGAAACAGAACTTGATTATGTACCAATGGATTTTGTCTGTCGATGTCAAAACTGTTAATGGCCACATGGTTCAGCCAGAAGCTCGATTGGTTCTTCCCCTGAAGCAAATTAACAAGGAAAAATTTGGAAACATCAGTTTGGTAAACCATACAATAAAGACGAACACATGTGGTTGAAAGGCCTAAGTACCTTGCTTGATGACACAAGGATTCCATCTCCAGAGCAGGCCATAAACGAGGAGAATCCTTGAGGATGAGATGTTGGATTTTGTGTACGAGTCATATTGAACTTCCCATACCTCACTATCAGAAAGAGGATAGTTTATACTCTCACTTGCTCTAACACCAGAAAGAACGATGGGTTGCTTTGGCCATCGACGGTCCGAAGCAAAAACAGTACCTGAAGAACCTCCTGCCTAAACACATTGCATCAAGATAAAGTTATCAAATCATGAACAGAACTTAATAAGCCACTCAGCTACACTGGACTTAGAACATGCCAAGAACTCAAAACCAGATTGAATCTAAGAACTCGAGAGTGTTGATTTAACCCAAATGAGCAAACTTTCAAGCTTCCATATCGTTGGAGAGCAAACATTGCAAGCCAAGAACTCAAAACCACATTGACTTAACAACCAAACTTGAACATTACCAAACAACAGTTTCCATCAGAACATGGAGATAACCACTAGACATAGCTGCCGAAACCATAGTTCTGAAAAATCCGCCGCCGCCCCCGGAGACTTCAAAGGAAGAAACGATTCAAAGCGGAAGTCTCCTATGGAGTTGAATCAAATCATGAAACTCCATGGCTCCTGAAGTTGGAAGCTTTAGAGATGAAAATCAATTTTACATAAATACCCTGAACCATGGAACGTTATCACAAAAACAACATTGCCCTTTTATCACCATAGAAGCTCTTATCTTCTCCATCTTTAGTTTCTGAGAAAGTGAAGAAGATAACGATGACGATGACCATACAACACAACACCTTCGTCTCTCTTAACTACAAACTCCAAAACTTTACTACTAATGGCGGCGGATTAGTAACGATAATGTCTAAAAGAAGAGACTTTACAGAGAAACCAAACGAAATCAAAAGACCCATGTTGCGAATCAAAGTCCCGAACACAATCCTCGCTCGATCTGCGATCGTTGTTCTGGGTTTAGGATTCATCGATGCTGGGTAAAAAGATTGTTGCTTTTTTCTTCTTGTTGTTGTTCCTCTCTTTATACAATGTCTTATCTCAGTGTTCTCCTTTCAGGTATAGTGGTGACTGGTCAAGAATAGGTGTGATCTCTAAAGAAACAGAGCAACTTTTAAAGATTGTTGCTTTTATTGTTGTTCCTCTCTGTATCTTTCTTGCTCTTTCATTCTCTGATGAATCAACTGATTAGAATCAATTGTTATTACATTGCGAATCCGCATTTTCTATGTGATACATACTGATACATTTTGAATGAAATGATATACACAATGTGTGTGTTTTCGGGGGTTTTAAAAGGCGCAAGAAGGCGAAGCCCGGCGAAAATCCATGATGAGAAGAGTGGCAACACTATGAGCAAGAGCTCCTAAGACTACAAACACATGGAATATCTGATGACTATGTCCCGCTATGTCGAAAGCTCCGGGCTTCCATCTCTCAGGTATGCGGCTAACGTAGAACCCTGCTCCTGTTGCGTATAACACAGCCATTGCAAGCTCGTAAAAGAGAGCTATAAGCACATTTGGATGATCTTTATGAAGGTAAAGCACATGTGAGGCGGGTATGACGCCAGAGAATCCCATTGTTAGGAAAACAGCTGCTCTAAAAGATCTAAAACGCGGAGCTGAGAGGGACGGAGACAGAAGAGTGACGATGGCGAGTAGGCCGAGGATCGAGATGGAGGAGAGGTAGAAGAGACGCCAGTAAGTATGACAGGAGAACGCGTAGTAGATAGGTGCAAAGAAGGAACAAACAATCATGAGGGAGATTCCGGCATAGTCAAGGCGCCAGAAGAAAAGATTGAATCTTCTCGAGTGGCAAGCGAAGAGATGCGACATAGAACTGCAGATCAAGCAACACATTGCTCCGGATAAGAAAACAAGCCATGGCCATTTCGGAATGGTTTCGTAGTTAACTTCTCCTTGAAAATTCAAAAACGAACTAGTTTGTGTCACATTCGAATCCTGCCAAGAGACACACAGAGCCAAATCATAAGTTTGATTTGTCAAAAGGATCCGACTTTTAGCTTAAATCCGTTGAAAAATCAAGTGGGTGAGAGCGTAAAGCAACAAGTCTTAACGATATAGAAAATTCAAAAGAAGATCATAAACATCACATGAGCAAAAGATCAACACTTGAGTAAACAAATGTCACAGAAGATTAAGGAAGAAGAAGAATCTTACATGATTGTTGGAGAAGTAAACATCTTTTGCTAATGTTATCGACGGCCATGGCCAGCGAATCGTTGCTCTGTCATTTCAATTGTTTATTATTTTCAAAAAAAAGTAGCTGAAAGATGACGATTTTGGACGATTCTTACCCGGAGAAGACGGTGACGAAGCCGGAGAGACCAAGCTCCGTCGTTTCCATTGAACTCACCACCATCATCCACCCGAATATCAAAAACCCACCTAAGTGTCTGTCAATTTCAAAACCCAAAAATTCAAAAAATTTCAAATTTCAAAATCAAGAAGGAGAAGGAAGAAATTGAGATTCAAAGACATTACGTCCAGATGTTGAGAGTCTCATTATGCCAAGAGAAAGCACTAAGGAAAGTTTCCATGAGAGACCATTCACATCGATAATGATTGTGTATGAACTCGTTGTCTTTTAGATACTTTGGTAACTCCTCGAACTTCATCAACCTCTTCTTCTTCCTCCTCTCAGATCTTATCTTCTCGCCGGAATCTAAACCCTTCACATTTCTCGCCGGAGTGTCCCTCACCGCTCTCCGTTTCTGCATGATTCCTGAGCTCCGGCGAGTTTTCCGGCGAATAAACCACCGTCGATTTCTCTCTTGCTCTGTTTTGATTTTTTTTTCGATTGGTACAAGAGGACTTCGTCTCCTACTTATACGGAGAAGAAACCTCTTTTGTCCTACGTGGCGGGTTTGACTGGTCTTCTGTGACACGTGTATTTGTGTGATTGGTTTAAAAGTGTTGCCTTAGTGTGAGGGGGAATACAGGTGATTATTTTGTAACGCGCCGTGACGGTTTAAAACATTTAATAAAGTTACAGTTGTTGAGAAATGCACAAATTGTGGTGGTGTCTTTAAAGTTTTAAACATTTAAAAGTTACTACACAAGTGGAGTGACGTAATAAAAAATAAATAAGAAAACCTTAATTTTTAACCTTTGTTTTTTAATAATTTGAGTCATTTTAAGCTAAACTCTAAACTAAACTTCAAGATTTATAACAAATTTAGACTTCTTTTTGTCACTAAAAAAATTATGATTAAGTTAAATAGTAAATTAACCACAAAGTTCTACATATTATTGTAATATAAGATTTTTGATCATGTATTACAAAAAAATTTAATTTAAATCAGACCGTTTGAAACGATATCACTGAAAAAGTTTGTGAAATTAATGAAGTTAACCATTATCGAGTAGTTGGTCAAAGTCACGACAGACGAAAACTAATCTCAAAATTAAAAAAAAAAATTAAAAACGGTGTTTTTTTCTCATTATTTAATCCGTTTGTGACACATTCATTAACTTCTCTAATGATTTATTGATCATATTTATTTTTACATTCATTTCTCTATTCTAGATTTTGTAAATTGTTTAGTTGTTGTCTTTAATCTTGTAATCCTTGTTTAAAATGATGAATGAATAATATGGTTAATCAAAGAAAATTCATTATGGAATAGTGAAATTTCAAGTTTCAAAATAATTTTAAAATATCACTTACAATAAGGCCCTGTTCGTTTCCTCATTCAGCTAGTTCAGCCAGATGATCCATCTGAATGATCCATCTGGATGGATCATTCAGATGATGTTCGTTTGATTATTCTGCAAGTTCAGCCAACTGATCCGTCTGAATGATTCAGCTTGATGTTGTGTTCGTTTACTCATCCAGATGAATCATTTGGCTGACTGTAATTAAAAAAGACTAAAATGCTCCTGTTTCAATTTAATCACATATTTTGCTTTTTTATTATAGTTTTTTTTATCTTTATTTTAACCAAATTAATTTCAATAGTTTATCTAAATTAT
>OVAN01008871.1:4790-17627 GCA_900406275.1 Anastatica hierochuntica | reverse complement strand
TGAAAGAATTATAGATGAGCAATTTTTCTTAAGCCAACGGAAGTTGATGTTGAAGTGAATTGTGAACCTATCAAACCTGTTAGTAATTCATGACTAGAAATTGAGGGTCAACAGAAGTTAGTTTCGAGGTTTCTAGTGCATAGGGCACTGATGCTACGGAAGTAGATCAGTTCTAGATTAGAATTTGAGTTCAAGACGGTTCTTAACCTCTTCCCTAATCTGTAGTTTAAGTCAACAATGAAATGTTTCCCTGAGAATACCCGATTTCCAACACTTTTCTGAATTGTTTACAACCTCATTGCTTGTTGCGTTTTATTTGCTCTCTTTAATTTCGACATTTGCATCTCTCAAAAGACATCTTTTTAGCCTTAGCCCGTTGTTTGATTCTATTTCTTCGTGCTACCTCTGGTCTCTGTGGATTCGATCCGAACCACTACAACGTACATCTGTGCGCTTGCAGTGTTATCTCGGGCGAAAACCTGAGCTATCAGGCCTCCAATCTCTTTTTGCCAAAGTGATGACTTGTCTCTTCTCTTACTTAGTCGTCTTATTAGATCATTAGCTAGCTCTTGGTTGGCTTTAGAGCTCTCTGCAGTAACCTTCTCCTCAACATGATGGAAAAGGGACATCATCTAAAAGCAAACAAACAAGTCAATGAAATTGCATAACTAAAAATGGACACCAAGAACCAAACATAATTATATTTAGCATATCCATTTGTAGGTAGAACAATGCATTGGAGGAGTCGATATCCTTCAAAGACATCTTTTCTAAAGGAAAGATCTTAGCCTTCAGACTGGCCAAGACCATGGTGTGATTACCAAGAGATAGTATGCTACCATGAGTTTCAAGGACGACATGGTCTCATTCCAGTAGCTTCTAACTTCTTGGCCTTGTTGGAAGAGTAGACCTCGACCTTTACACATATTTGTGCTTTATACTAAAAGAAGGAGTCTCGAGGCACCTTGACATCATCCTCTGAAATTGTCCTAATGGAAGTCTCCCTCTTGGCATCCATTTCCTCCTTGGCTCTTCTAAAATTATTGAGTGCATCAATGGCTCCTGACTTTTTCTCTGTAGAGAGATGAAAGAAGTAAGTAAGGAAGCAGTCATAAACACATGATTAAGCATTAAGCAACATAATGAAGAAGAACTTCATGCATACCCATAAGTTGATTTGTTCTAAGGCTTCTCTACTGATGAGGAATGGAACATGTCATTCCTCAAAGGAAATGTTTAGTGTTTTAAGGACCGGCTCTTCTCCTTCGTTGATGATGGTGTGTGAAGCATATGTAACATGAAAAGCAGAAGGATTAGTTTGGTATACTAAAACGTCGTGATAACACATATAATAATGAGTAACCACATCACAAACCTACAATAAAGAGGCCAAAATGTGAGAAAATTAGAACGCAATCCAATATTCATAAAAAAAAATAAATATATTAATCCTTTCTTTTCGTAAGCCAATCCTTTTCGATCATGCTTCTACACTTCTACGACAATGGGAGAATCTCTCCTTTTGTGGATGTCTATCATCCCTGATAAAAAGAGGTGAGGAGTAGTAAGAATATAGCACCTTGTTAACTAAAAATGTGATGATATGGAACTCCCTTAGGCCTAGATAACAATGAAAGTTCTCCAAGTCAAAGTATTAAGCTTAGCAGTGGAGATCTCGAAGTAGTCTGCAATTTTGGCTAACAAGACAAGAATTTATCCTGCAAGCCTGCTAGAAAGTAGGCTTCATACACCACTAACCACTACAAGAAAAAGGCTCATTTGCGAGGAACTTGCGAGTAAACTGCTCCCGTCGCAAATCGTTTCTCGCAAATTAATTTTACTCGTAGTTTACTCGTCGAGGTTTATTTTTCTTGGTTGGAATATTTGGGTTGAAGTAATACTGAGTAAAGTGAGAAATTTCCTCAATCAAACTTTCGGCGACGATCGAACCCTCGACTCTTGCAAGGTTTTTTGCTTTCTTATTAAGGTATCCCATAATCGCTCGAACGGATACATCCATCTGAAATGCACAAGACCGACAAGTGATGCTTCGTGCGGGAGGTGAACCGGGAGATTATCCATAGCATCAAAGAATAAAGGGGGAAAAAAATTTTCATGTTGCAAAGCAGCAATGGAATATTACTTTCCAACTTCGCTATACCATCCTCAGTCAATGTCCGGCTGCATAAATCGCGGAAAAATAGTCCAATGCCTAAATATCAAATAATACCGAGTTATTAAAATACATAACATACACATCAAAATTATATTGACTCAATATGTTTGCTTACTTACCCGCTATAGCTTCGTGAACATGTTGCGAAAGTAACTCTCGTATGACAAAAGGCAAGAGCCGCTGCATAAATACATGGCTGTTGTAGCTTTTCATGCCTGAAAATTTTTGTCCGTGCTCAACGCACCTAGAGAAATTTGAAACATAACCATCGGGAAATTTCATTGAAGATTGTGCCCAATCAAACAAAGCTCTCTTCGCTGCATCTGTTAATCGGAAGCTAGGTACTGGAAATTTTCCATTCTGTGTAATATGTAGCTCGTTTCTTGCATAAATGTCAACTAAGTCACGTCTAGACTTGACATTTTCTTTCGTCTTACCCTGCACATTCAGAACTGTATTCATGACATTGTCAAAAAAAATTTTATCGATGTGCTTGACATCAAGATTGTGCTGAATCAATTGATCTTTCCAGTATGGGAGCTCCCAGAAAATGCTTTGCTTATGCCAATTGTGACTTTCCAAATATCCATCGGGCATGGTTGCTCTAGTATGCCAATTTCTGCCACGCTTCATGGTTTCTTGAGAACCATAATACTCGATTAGCGGCAAAGCAGCAGCACTGGTCATATACACTGGGGCAGAAAGCTTCACAACTTTGTTCCTCGTGAACAATTTCTTGTTCCTCCTGTACGCATGAGAGACTGGAATAAATCGACGATGACAATCAAACCAGCAAGGTTTACGTCCATGCTTCAGTTGAAATGCACTTGATTGATGTGCACAATAAGGACATGATAACATGCCATGAGTTTTCTAACCAGATAGCATACCAAATGCGGGAAAGTCGCTTATGGTCCACATAAGGACCACATGCATCTTAAAATTTCGTTGTTGTGATTGTTCAAACGTACGTACTTCTGCATACAATAAATGCTGCAACTCATGGATAAGAGGTTGGAGGAAAACGTCTAACGATTTCTTCGGGTGCTTAGGACCAGGCACTAGAATACTCATGAACAAAAACTCCCTCTGCATGCACATTTCCGGTGGGAGATTGCATGGCGTCAAGATGACAGGCCATAACGAGTAGTTTCTACCGGACATACCGAATGGACTAAAACCATTTGTACACAAACCAAGATACACATTTCTACACTCGTTAGCGAAATCAGGGTATACCGTTTGAAAGTGTTTCCATGCTTTTGCATCAGACGAATGTCTAATTTCTCCATCTTCAGTTGTATGTTGTGCATGTCATCTCATGGCAGTCATTGTCTTCTCGGAAAGATATAGACGCTTCAGTCTGTCCGTGATTGGCAAGTACCACATCCGCTGAAATGGTACNGACACTCCTGCAACTTTTCATAATCTTTCCAAAATATCATGCAGTTGTCAATGCATACATCAATCATTTCAGATGGTAACCCAAGACTGGAAACGAATTTCTGAATTGCATAATAAGACTCAGCCGAATTATTATCCGCTGGCAAATACTCCTTGAATAAATCAGCCCATGCATCCATGCAATTCTCAGGTAAATTGTAATCACTTTTAATTGTCATCATCCTAGATGCTACGTATAATTTAGACTGTCTTTCTCTACATCCATCGTAGATAGGTTGATTTGCAGCGTCTAACATATCATAAAAAATTTTAGCATCTAAGTTTGGTTCCTCGTTATTTGGAACACTAGCAAATGTAGCATTTTCATTAAATGCAGATAGTGTTTCCTGAAATGCATCTGTAACCATATCATGAAACTTATTTTCTGCTTCATGTTGACGACAACTTCCTCTATTTAAGTTCCTACGACTAGAACTACCTTCATCAACATTAGAATTTTCTCCATGCGAAAGCCAAATATAGTAATTTGGTGTGAAACCTCTATTAAATAAATGTCTCTTCACGTTATCTATTGAGATATAACCGTTCTCCTGCGCTAGGAGGTTATTAGTTGCCCTATAGATGAATCCGCGAAGACCATCACGATACTCTTTTGTAACTTCACTGGTATTTGGGTCTCTTTGCCGATACATCCATCCTCGAAGGGCGAAAAATTCGTGCTCTGAAGCAGACATCTTTTTGTTTTGTTTTTTTGGAATTGTGAATTGGTGAAGATTATGGGAGATTGGAGAGTTGTATATATAAGAAAATTTTGCTATCGATTTGCTTAGAAATTGCGATCACCAGATTTGCTAGGGAACTGCTAGGAATTTACTAAGAATTGGCGAGGGAAATTTTCCTCGCAAATATTAGTTACTCTTGTTAAAAACGTGTAATTTCTTAAATTTGCGACCACATTGCAAGGAATAAATTTTCTCTCACTTTTTACTCGCAAATCCCTCGTGAATTTGCAATAGAAACGGTCACTCGCAGTTTACTCGCAAAATTTGAGACCATCTTGCGAGTAAAACATTTTCTCTCACTTAATACTAGCAAGTCACTCGCGAACTTGCGAGGTAAAAGCTTTTCTCGCAATACACTAAAAAATTTGCGACTGATTTGCGAGTAAGATATTTTCAAGCAAATTTGCGACCAATTTACGAGTAAATAATATTTCCTTGCAATTCACTTGCAAATTGATCGCAAATTTGCGACTGCAAGGTTTCCTCACAAATTTCTCTCGCAAATTGATTGTTTTCTTGTATTGAACCCATCTACCCGACATCGGAGACACATAATGAGGCAAAAGGGGCTCAAAGTGAGATCGAGGAGGGCAACGAATACCTTCTCTATAGCTCATCGATATTCTCCTCCTTGACTTTAAAAGGAAGGTCCCCTACCCTAAGGAGACAAAAGGCTGGGAGTAAGCTACTGGAGTTGGGGCATTCGCCTATTATAGAAGCTAGATGGACCGATTTAAGATGATATCAGACCCAGAGGAAGCGACATTAAGAAATCATCCTTGCATGATCCTATTGCCCACATAAGATGTCTGAAGAGGAGAGTGCGTGGGAGAATCCCCCATTTACCTAAATCTGAGGTCGATCGATGTGCTGGAAAATATAAGAAGGAAGGCCAAAGATAAACAGAAAAAGAACTCGAGAGAACAACGTCAAACATGAAAGATGTTGCATTCAGGGAAGGATAATGTATATGCGAGCAAGATCAGGCTTTACCTTGATTGGTAGGAAGTCAGAGAAGAAGGAATCAATGTGTAAGTTGGAATGCACAGAACTGTAGAAGGAGTAATTGTTAATAAGGGTTTCTTGATGCAGAGGAGAAGAGGTTCAAGAGATTTACCTTGGAATTAAAGAGAAGTATGAACGACATATAGAAAATGCGTAAAAGAAGACAATTACGATATTGTAGAGTACACTTTTCTCACTAGAAAAAGAAATCAATTTGGGCCAAAAACGCAGGGATCAGCTCGTTTCATATTTTAAAAATTGAGTATTTTGCTAATGATAATACACTCAATTCATAAGTCAGAAGTTAGAATTAGTATGGCGAAAGAACCAATAAAAGATTGCAAGCACATCGCAACACTACCTGGATAGAGTTGTACAAAAGAGGCACCTTATTATAAGCCTCAGCATGAACCTAAAATAAGGGACAAACTATTGAGAATAAATTAAAACCAGAAGAAGTCCTACTGGTAAGAAGCAATATGATGTCTTATTGGCAGTAGGAAACATTATTGGTTCAACTATGGAGGAGAAACTCGTGGATGAGGATAAAAGGAAATATACCGATATATAAGGATATTTAAGAATCTTTCATATTTCTAAGAGATTATCACGATTATCTACTATAAATACAAAGTTCATAACCCTAAGAGGAGGGAATAGAGATTCGACCTTATTCTATTTCAATATTATAATTAAATTAGGATTTACTACTTTTATAGGTTGTAACTTTTGCTTTTGATAAAACTAGACAATATACTTGCATTACGTTGCGAAATTTTTTCCTATTAGTATTTGTTTATACTGATTTTGACATATTTATTAACTAAGACTTGACTCTATTAGATTTTTTTTAAATATTTTATTGATTAATTTCTTTATGTAACTTGTAGTACTATAGTACTACATATTCTTAGTTCGTATACGAAAATTATTATTAAAAACGCTAGCTATATTGATAAGTTATATAACAGATGTTAAAATTACTAAACCTTGTCATGGATATAAAACATATGTTATAATTATTAAACCTTGTATTTTTGAAGATTGTTATAATTTTGTAAAATATGTTGCTATTGGTTAATGGATTATAACATTTTTGATAAAATCTACTGTTATTGGTTAGATGATTTTAAATGTCTATTCAAAATCTATTATTATTCAAAAAGTTTAGTTTCGTTGATTTTATAATTCAGTTAAAATCTAGTGCTATTTGAACATGGTTAACCAAAAAATTAACTCATTAAGCACAATTTTCAAAATATTTCCTCCACATCTTGAATTCTTAAAATTCTTATAACTAAAATATTTTAATTGACTTTAATAAAATACAGATGTTTCTCATTTTATATATTCATGTCCTAAGCAAGTGCTGAGATTGCATTCTGGCATGTTCCATTATAAATTTTATTTTTTAAGTCCAAATAAGCGTTTTGACCCTTTTTTATTTTGAAAGGGTCATGATTATATTTATGATGTGGTTTATCAATAATATCAAATCATCTAATAATTTTAATAATATAGATAAAAGTAGTAACCAAATACTACAAGAAAACAAATGGTTAACAACGACGGCAATCGTTGTAAAATCGTTGTTAAATAAGCATAACGACGAAAATGAAAAACGTTGTTAACAGATCGTCGTAAATTCGTCTTTAACTTAACAAGAAAGTATTTCGTCGTAAACTAATTGTTAATATTTCGTCACAAAATACTCGTAAATTAACGAGATTTGAACGACGAAATTAGTTTCGTCTCTAATTCGTAGTAAATATGATGTAAATTAACGATTGTTAAATGACTAAGTTGAAGAACGTAATCGTCGTTAAATTGTAGTTAGTTTACGTCGATTTCATGACGTGTGTACAAAACAATCATCGTTAAATCATCGTAAATTAACTACGATTTAACAACGAATTTTTTTAATCTACGTCTTTAATTCGTTGTTAAGTAACAACGTTGTTACGACGATACTTTAATTAAAATTAACAAAAAAATCATAATTAATATTTTTAAATAATTAATAAAATTAAAAAAAGAAATATATATATATATATATATATATATTTCTAAAAATCCTATAATATCAAAATAAATAATACAATATTAAAACTACATAAATACTAGATCTATGGATCTACTCCTAGATATATGTCGTCGAAATACCCCCTCCTGGGGATTCTCTGGATCGATGGGCTGCTGTTGCTGCCCCTGCTCCTGTTGCTGCGGCTCGCTCGCTACCTCAGCTTCGGTCTGACTCATCATACGAGCAATCTCCAGGTTGTCCACTGAAAGGATCCCGAACATCTTGTCGTAGAAATTGAACTGGCGATCGTACCGCTCTTGCTTCGACCGTAGATCTGCGATCTCTGCGTGTGCGTTCTTCAGCTCGTTCTGCATAGTTGCCTACTCGGTAGAAGCAGCTCGGTATGACGACGACGCCATTGGGACATCCTAAATTGAGTCGATCCCCAAAATTCTCTTTTTTTCTTGGGAGCAACCTGAAAAAAAAAACAATAGTTAAAATAATTTTAAAAAGAAGAAATAAAAAATAATGAAAAAAACAATGATTTACCTCTTCGAAAATCCGATCAAACTCAGGGTTGGTCAGAGGCTCGGCCGGCTGAGTAGTGCCTCCGGATGAGAGCTGAGATCTTTGACTCTCAATCTCCATCCGCCTAGCCTCCACTTGGTTGTAGATCCTCTCTGACTTTGCATCTACGAACTGCCCGTTCTTCCATTTGTGCATCTTCTAGAAGACCTGACTGACAGAGGGAAGATAGCCTAATGTATTGGCCTGTAACAAAATAAAAGAAATAATTAAGTAAATTAAAATTATTGTATATTATGTATTTAAATTAGTAAAATAATTAAAATTATATTATTTAGAAATTACTTACCATCTCAAGACGTTGACCAGCGAAAGAGATCTGACCAGAAGTGTGAGGCATCTGCTTCTTGGTGCCATTTGGAGCGGTGATGTTCCGTGAGATGGAACACTTAGTCGCAATCGATGCGGCATGTGCATCGCTCCAGTACGCCTTCAGGTCATTCCACACCAATGTAGACATGAAGATGGGCTTCGCGAGATCTCCCTTCTTCCCAAACTTCTCATTCCAGTCGGAGACGTTGTTGGCGAGCCTCAGCTTCGCCTGCGCGTAGAACTCCGTCTTTACCTTCTCGTTGATAGAGATGTCCTAATGCCACTTTTGCTGAAAAAAATAAAAAAAATTGATTAACACAATAAACATGTATTTAATAAATAAATAAAGTAATATAAATAAATAAATATTAAAAACATACCGCGAAACACTTGAACCACATCCGCTTGATGTGCTCCGGTGTCGTCGACCAGTTCACATGTGGCTCCGTGAAGTAGAGACGGAGCGACCGACCTTGTTGTCGATCCCGAACCTGCGAAAAAAAATTTATACTTATTAAAATTGATATAATTAGTTAAATATATTAATTAAATTAAATGAAAACATACCAAAATATCTGATTGTCTGTCCTATCGGGATCGAGACAAGGAAGATGATCGTGGGCGGGCTGAACAATGATGTCCTCAACCCGAAGATGGGCGTATGGAGCATTGGGCAGAACATCCAAGTCCGGATGTATGCCCCCATCGACCCCGACTGTCTCTGGTGTCGCTGCTGGTGCTGGAGGATGAGGGGGATCCATTGTAGCAGCTGTTGGTGGTGGCGGTGGCGGCGGAGGAAGCGATGGCGGCGGTGGAGACGGCGTAAATGACGGTCTCAGCGTAAACGTCGATCTCGTCCTACTATTCGTGACTGGTGTACTAGATGACATTGAGGCTCCCGTCCTACGAGCATCGGCCTCCCGCTCAGCGACGAACTCCAAGTAATGGGGCTGGATGACTTTTCTAGGAGGACCCGTAATAACTAAAAAAAGAGAAATCTATAATTAAAATCTTAGCGGTTGATTGTACGAGACTTAATTTTAATTTTAGTTGTGGCTGTAAAATTATTTATAATAATTAAAATTATTTTTTGGCTTTAACTTTGGGGAATAATACTTTCAAAAAGAATTAAAGTCTCATTATTGTGATTTTTGGAAAATTCACTTCAAAAATCATTATTGTGATTTTAGAAAAACTCACTTTTAAAAATTTAGTATTTAGTTTAAATCTAAAAATTCAAAAATCATTATTGTGAGTAATATTATAACTTTAACATAACTAAGAATTAATGTGTAATTTTTAAAAGAACAACTTCCAAAACTTTATCATAATTACAAATTACATTACAAGATTGAATCCTAAGGTTAAATGACAAATCCTAGAGCTAAAATTCAATCCTATAACTAATTCAATTCCTAATCTATTTAGAATTTAAATATTGAAATTATTTAAAAAGATTAAGCTTGAAGATTACCTTTTAGTAGTGGAGAGTGTTAAGAGTTGTTGATTTTGTGAGATAGTTGGAATGAGCAACAAAATGAGGACTTCCTCGTTTATATAGACGAAGTGGTCGTCTTAAATTTGTCGTTAATTAAAATCGTTAACCAAAAATTAAATATTTGGCATTTATGCGCCGGGGGGAAAACGAAGAGTTTCGTTTTTGACCAAACGTCGTTAATTCATCGTTAAGTAACGACGATTTAATGACGATTTGTACTTTCGTACGATTCGTACCTCTCCATACAGAAAACACCTGAGGATGTAGACGTTTTAGGGTTTAGGATTTGAGGTTTAACGACGATTTGGAAAAAAAATCGTCGTGAAATCATCGTTACTTACTAACGAATTAATGACGATTAATGTAAATTGTTTCTAAAACGTCAAAAACATTTAATTTTTTCAAATGTTTTGATCAATCTAGGTTGGAAAACCTTGTATTTCTCCTATTATTAAGCATTACAACATTTTTGAAAGAAAAACATTTCTCAAAACTTTCGTCTCAGAAATCTCTTATACATTACAATGTCGTTTTTGTTGTTTCTCTTTCGGATGTTGTGTATTGGCCATGTTTTTAAAATATTGATGTTACGAAAACATGCAATCATAATTATACTTATAATATGCTTTTTGATGAATGTGTAGCTGAATAATTTGATAACCTATATTCCGATTTGGGGTTTAGGATTTTAGGTTACTTTTTTTGGTATTTCGTCGTTAAATCATCGTTAAATTACAACGATGTAACGACGACTGTGCTTAGAACAACGATTTTACTACGATTGGGAATTTAACAACTATTTAACGACGATTTCTCCATTAACAACTAATTAAGGACTATTTAAGGACAAGTTAACAACAATATTTCAGTTACTAGTTATAACTTATGAACTTAATTTTTAACAGTGTTCTATCATCCACCATTTTTGATCACTTTCAAGAATCTGTGAAAACTTATATGGCGATTCAATTAGAAATAAATGTTACAAATGTTAAGAAACTTTTTCAAATTGTACATATAGAAATACATATAATTTAAAAAAACTTTTAAATATAAGTTTCATCACTCCACTTCTTCCTCTGACCCATCCTCGTCATCTGGACTGTCACTTTTTTCGAATTCGTCCGTTTGTTCGGTTTCTGTTTCCTCTGGTATTTCGTCAAGTTCCCTGCTATGGGAATCAATCAGTAGAACGGGATTTGTACTTAGTTCAGGAGAAGGCATCTCAATAGGTGTATCATGTTAGAGAGCAGATTCCTCTTCACGTACTATATGATCTCGTGGCGCAATCTTCACGACGGATAGTCAGTTTGGGTCGGTCGATGTCAAACGGGGATAAGAAATGAAACTAACTTGTCCCGCTTGTGATGCAAGGATAAATGGTTCAACTTTGTTGTACCTGGGTCCCTTGTTAACAATGACGACTCCGAATTTGTTGATACGAACACCTCTGCCAATTGTAGGATCAAACTACTCGCACTTAAAGAGCACGCATTTCAACTGTAGGAGACCTGGGAATGTAACTTCTATGATTTCTTGTAGGATTCTATAGAAATCTATGTCCTCTGCTTACGAAAACGTCGTAGTTAACGCTTGTGTGATGTCTGTTATAATCGTAAGCGTGGAATGCATATCCTCTTGTAAAATACATTGGTGCGGTACATATCCTTGCAAGTGGACGTTGTAGCATCTCATGAAACCACAGTGGGTATGATTCGTCCTCATAATCAATCTGTAACCAAATATATAATATATATAAATATACACGCAAATATAATTACTTGTTGTTGCAACCAGGGAACAAAGTGTTCTGCTTTTCTCCTCTCGACATCATCATCTAAGATCCCCTCGATCCCTTTGCGAACTTGAGTGACAAGAAGAATAGTACATAGATATAGATTCATATGTACGTAAGACAATAAATATATGGTGCCTACAAGATCGATTTAGAAATTTAGTCTATATAAATATAGTGGACATATGTTTATCTTTCCCACGGGCGTATTTCCTCACAGTTAAGAAGAATGTATGTATGGGCACAGTGAATTTCTTCCTCACTCCCCCCACCAAACCTCTTTTACTCGTCCACTAAGCCAACCAATTGCGCAAAATGTATATGGTACTCCATCCATGGCATATGTTGGGGTGACGCCACCATCATCATATCGTTGTGGGGCTCTTTTGCGTGTCCTAACTTTAGGGGCAAAGTAGTATGATGTAAAGTGAGATGTCTCCTCGGTTAAACTTCCCTGAACAATAGAACCCTCCACTTTTGCAAGATTCTTTGCTTTTCGTTTCAGATGTTTCATGAATCTTTAGAAGGGTACATCCACCGAAACTGCACAGGTCCCCCAAGTTCTGGTTCGTGTGGAAGATGTATAGGAAGGTGCTCTATTACATCGAAAAACGATGGCGGGAATATCTTCTCCAAATTGCATAAAAGGATTGGAATGTTTTCATCTAGTTGGGCTATTACATTTTCTGTCAACGTCCTCGTGCAAAGATCCCAAAAGAATATCCATACTCCTAAAAAACATCAAGATCCATGTGTATATTAGTATATATGGTGATCTTATATATGTTCTAGTGAAGATGTATACATTAGTACGTACGTACGTACCAGCAATTGCTTCGTGCACATTGTTAGGTAGAAGTTCCGCCATAGAAAATGGTAGTAGTCGTTTCATAAACACATGGCAATCATGACTTTTTATACCTGAGAATTTACCTTGCTCAACACATCGTGAAAGATTTGATACAAACCCATCCGGAAACTTGACTTCAGATGCCACCCATTGGAATAGTGATGTCTTTGCTGATTTGGATAATCTGAATATAGGGACTTGCGCTTTACCATATTTGATAATGTGCAATTCGCTCCTTCCGCATATTTCAGGAAAGTCGAGACGTGATTTGTAATTATCTTTACTCTTTCCCTGCACATTCAGAAGTGTATTCATGATGTTATCAAAAAAGTTCTTCTCAATGTGCATCACGTCAAGATTGTGTCGGAGAAGATGATCTTTCCAATATGGAAGCTCCCAGAAGATAC